>JAUKWC010016658.1:0-60891 GCA_032356245.1 Endocladia muricata | reverse complement strand
ATCTCTTGGCCTGACCTCCTCTGCCGTACTACTCCCGTCCGCGGCCGAGTTTCCAAACCCAACTACGCCCGTGTCGTCCCCACTGTCCAATTCCTCACCTCTTTCGTTATACCTACCACGAACTCGGGCCATCACACTGGCCGGGATCTGTGGTAGCCCTCCCAGTACGTAGAACACCTGGTCCGGCACACCTTTCCCTTCCAGCATAAAGTACACTTGGTACCACAGCGTCAACTAATCCGCGACGGGGCCCTCATATCCTTCCCCAGCGTGCGTGAAATGCCCAGGCCCGAAGAACACAGAGTTGGGCGGGACAAAGATCTTTTTCATCTTGAAAAACGACGCCACTGCCACCTAGTCGCTCTCCTCCCCGTATGCAAACACTTGTGAATAGTCACACACCCACAACGGGAAGCCCACTGCCCCGCTCACGATTGCAAAGAAGCCCAGTGTCCCCGCTTGCAATGTCTCGTCAAAGCTATCTTGCGGCGTGTGCCGCGGGCAGTCCTTCCCCGTGACCAAAAACCAACCCCCCGTCTTAGGCATGAACAGATTCCTGGCAGATGTCTTCCTCAGACTGACAAAGGCGACAAGCTCACCCACTGACGCGTCCAGCCGCCTACGCCTTCGCGATGCTGACACCCAATCCGCCCTCGATTTGCAAGCTTCCATCACCAGGCTCCGTGTACTGTAGTAGCGGGTGATTCTCAGTTCCCGATTGACTGTGTCCCCGTCGGCTTCTCCCTCGTTCATAATTGGGTTCCGCCAGGTCTAATTCGGCCCCTGTTCCTGTGCATTCTCACTGTTGAATGTGCTCGCAATGAACGACAACAACTTTTCAACGGGGGAAAGGTTCCACTTGGGCGTCAACATCAGGGGCTCGAGGCTTTCCTGCGGGATTCCGCTGCTGTCAGTGAAACTCTCAGGACACGTGTAGCCGAGGTGCTGAAGCTCACGATGTCGCTTCTCGAAGGAGTCACATACTTTGCCTCGGCCCTCACCACCGTCTGCTATACTCGTCCGCAAGCGCGTCTGAGGGCGGGTGGGCTTCCAGATGTCCGGACCCAGATCGATACCCTCAAGCTCCCTAAATTACACGTAGCTCCCCATGAAGAACAGAAGCCTTTGCATGGCTACGACGTCCTTTATGGAGAGGTAAAACTATGCGCTGTGCGCAATGGATATGTGGATGGGGTGCAGCAAGGGCATGGGGTGCGGGTCGTTCGCCATCTATAGCCCCAACTTCTCTTCATCGTGATCTGGCGGGCCGATGTACGCCACATTCTCCGAAGTTTCATGTGTTTTATCGAACATCACGGTCTCATCCGTACTGCCCACCGAAAACTGCTTCGGAACCCTGTCGTCGAACATCTGCGGGGCACCTTCATATTGCCCCGTGTTCTCCTGGGCCGCGTTGATCTTCTTGGCCTTCTCTGCGACCTCTCGTCTCGACTGCCCCACTATCGTTTTGACTCCACTGGACTTCCCCGACTGCACAACCTCGACAAGTCGAGGCGTTGACGGTGAGGAGGGTGCGGCCGTTATGGTCCTGGCAAGCATTCTTGTGGGTGGCAGCATTGCCGGGGCCTTCGGCGCAGGGACTGCAAGCTTGAGTGCAGTTGCGTGGAAAGCATGAGCACGCTGGGCAGAGCAGTGTGTACAAAGTACAGCAGCTGGGGCCTAACGCGAGCGGGGGAGGTGTGCTTGCTGGACCGTTGAGCAGAGTGCTCAGTTGCCTTATTCGCGAATTGTGTAGCGTGGGCCTTTTTGCGCTTGTCCAGATCTTCTCGGCAGTCGTTTTATCTCTTGGAGAAGAGGGGCATCTGGTTCAGGTAGAGGTCTTTGACGGAACTTCGAAAGAGGTTCGATTGCGAAATCTCAGTCCCCAGGAAGTCGTCGCACCTTTGGCCCTTTGCCTTACCATACTTTTCGAACAAGTCTAGGCAGACTTGGAAAAGCAAATGCGCGCACGCATAGAAAGCTTCAGATTCAAACTTTCCGTCGCGGCCTGGGTTGTTAATGAACTGCGACGCGGAAGTCATGCACAGAGCTACGACGAGACGGCTATCTGACCAAAGATGCGGGTCATCAAGGTTAGCGATGCCGAGCTTCTTAGAGGTCGAGGTGTCAAAGGTCAGGTCGCTCAGCACTTTCACGAGGCCTGCGTCTCGGAGGAAATTACTCGCTACGCGTCCGTAGCGGCGGTAGGCAGACAGGCCTGTTGCTGGCAGCAGAATGGCCTTGGTCATTGCTTCCACAGCTCCCTTCTGACTCAACGCCAGCGGATCCATGTCGTTGTCCACGACGGGAGTGTGGATGAAATGGATGACACACGTGCGGTACTCCACGACTGACTTCGCGATGCGGACCAGTCTGGCGGAGGTGTTCTGCTGGGACGCGTCGGACATGATTTCCGTATCCGTCATGGCCTGCCCATCCTTTTCGCGGACAAGACGCACGCTGAGGCGCTCGCGAGCCCATGTCGTTTCGCCCTTATCCTCGTTTACGCTAAGGATAGCTTGACGGCGATGAACGCCGTCCACCACAGCACACTTGACACTTTCGCGCAACACCGTGCCGCCCTTAATCGTCTCGTCAGCGACATACGGTAGCCAGGGATTGTGGCACGGTCGCACTGTGCCCAACGTGACGCCAAGATCATCTTTGTAGCCGGTCTCAACTAGGCTGGCCTCGAGGACGTCGATGGGGGCGTCCCTGTTTTCGCGAAGAATGTTGTGGGGCTGCATGGTCTGCGTGATGTACACGAAGACCTCGGTGGATTCGTAGTCGGCCTTTCCAAAAGTCCGACACGATACCGGCTGCTACTCGATCTCCACGGGAACCACTTTGGAGTCGTTACCATCGGGAGTCTCTGATGGTGGAGAGCGGTCGGACGAAGGGCGCGCCTGGCCTAAGGCGTCCCGGCGTAGGCGTTTCCGGGGTGGCAACACCGACCGAGAGGATTGCACGCGCGCTTCGGCCTGGAACTCCTCCCCCGACGCCGCCGGCTGCGGCTCCAGATCCACTTGTACCCCCGGCTCCGGCTCCTTGGCCGACGTGAGCGATTCGCAGGTGGTAGTCGTGATTGGAAGTTTGTCGGTCATTTCGGAAGTACGCCACTTGCGAGCAAGGATCAACAATGGGAATGAAGGAGGAAGGATTTGAGAAGGAGAAGGCGGAGAAGACGAGAAAGGATCCATGTGCCGGAAAGAGTGCACGGGTGACTGTGGAGAATGGAAAGACTGAGAGCAGAAAGTGGTGGCGCAGGGGGGGTAGGGCCACGAGCGCCACAGGAGGTTGAAAGTCCATGGTGAGCGGCAATTAACGTCGCGGACAAAAAGAATCGGCTCTGCGCAGGCCGCAGTAGCGGGATTTCACATTTGAGAAACAGACGAATTTCCGGCACAAAGGGGGAGTCGCTAATCACAGGGGTTAGGATCTGCGCATGGGAAAATTCATGGGCAGATGGATGTTGTTTTCCAGATTAATTTTCGCACATCCATCGGCTAATGTGGTTTGACATGTGTAGATCTTAGCGGCTGCCACTAGTGACACCCCCCTCGTCCCAAGTTTCGTTACTTCTGAAACCCCTTTTCTCTGCTCCAGAGACCGCAAAATCGCCCAAATACCTGGGAGATCTTTCTCGGGGCTGAGCCCGAGTCTTTCTCAGCCGCTGTGGTGTAGGCTGCTCGCCGGAACTGGCTCACGAACTGGCATGCCGTGTCTAAGTTTGATCACCTGGATGCTATTTTGAAAGTTAGTACCCCTTACTTAGAAGCCGAACTCATCCCTGTAGTTTGCGACCAGCTTCTCGCCTTTCATAACCTCACGGATCGCATGGATCGTAACAATGTTCAATGCACGTAGGGCGGCTCTCTGCGAGAATTTCCCTCGATCTTCGCAAATCTCCACATTTGTGTCGCGCGCTCTACAAGCACCTCTGTTTCGCTCCTCTCCATCCCCAGACAAGTACCGAGCGTCTTTCGCAAACCCGGCCACACCAAATCGTGCCGGTACGATGTATACTTTCTGCCTCGGACCTTCACGGGACTGCGGCCGCTTTTCCACGGGAAGGGCTACCCGGTTGAAACATTCTCTGCCTACCCCCACCCTTCCACCTCCGCAGAACTTCGTCTTCTCCTGCGTACGCTGAGGCAGGTCTGCGTATAGGCGCAGTCTATAGAAGGGGAGGATCGCCTCTCCTTTCGCGAAGACCCGGTCCGCAACCACCCCGAGGCCCACACCTTCGTACCTCACCGTCGATGGACGCACCGCCACACACCCCGCAATCGCTTCCGCCCCTGGAATGTTAGCGGGTCTTGCGTTTCGAGCAGGGTGTGCTACTTCGCCGGCCATTTGTCTACCAGCGCCCGTGAATACCGCACGGATAGCGTGGGGTCCCCGGCGTAGTTTGCAATAAACCGGACTATGTCGACCGGTAGACATTGACGCCGGGGAAACTCAGCCGGAGAATCTGCAGGGGCTACTTCCCCTCCTCGCAGACACATGCCGTTTCACGCCTGCCTATTACCTTGTGGCAAGCACGAGAACCCGCGGAGAGCCGCCAATTTCGCACGCGGTGCTCACAACGCTTTCGCAAAACGCCTTAACTGAGCGCGGTAGAGCCCGACTGACGCGGTCGTCATCCTTGTCGCACCCCACAAAGCGGCGATGTCTCGGAAGCCGTAGGCATGCTTCTTCAGTCGCGCAAGTACCACTGAACAGGTCTACCACAAGGTTCCCCGATGTCGAATACTGAAACAATAGCTCGCTCATAAGCTTGATGTTCTTCTCCTCAGGTCGAAGCATCTTGAAGCGATTCCCATCGACAGCTCTTCTCACCACCTCTCACCGCTCCAACCGCTGCATTTCATCAATACAGCTCGTCCACGCCGCGTGCGAAGACTGCACATACCCGTTGCTTTGGTGGCATGTCTGCCCGAACTGCACTTCAAGCGGTACATTCCTCCGCGAAAGTGAACAACCCATTGCGCGATTGAGGCGCGGCCACCTCCTTTTACACTCAGCTTTTGCGTGTAATGATCTCGACCTCAGACGTGGACCATCGGCTGGTACTCCACGATAAACGTGGGGTCCTTCTGCCGTCTTCTCCTCGGTACAGTGGCCTCGTCACTCCTCTCCTCGTGAACCTCTGGGCTGTACCGCTTGAGGCGCGAAAGCCACATGCCGAATTGTAGACCAGTACAGAAAATAATTCCGTGGCCAGTTTTGGCAACCAGTCCGTCTAATATTGGGATAGAGGCGTCCCTGTCCTTGTGGGTGAAGATATCATGGGCAGTGTTGTCCCTACCCTGCTCGCTTCTGATGATGAACGGAGTGTCTGTCAAGAGCAGCTGAAGCTTACCCTCCAGGCACTCACCCGAGTCTTCAGCATGACGATTGAGGGGGTCGTGGAAAATGCAGCTCTGGACACGGCAGTCCGACTTCATCACGCCGGGCAACTCCGCGAGAAAGTCGGTCGGTGGATTCTCTTTGTGGAGCGATTGCTCCGACGTCTCCTCCGGTGGGGGGAACGGTGTAGTGCGGTTGGCAGGTTCTGGTGCTTCACGAATGGAGTCTTTCGGCTCTGGGACGAATGGGTTGAGAGTGGACCGGAAAGCCTCACTAGCTTGGCCCGTATGACTGTGTGCCACAAAATCTCTCACTTCGTTGCTGCTACCCTGCAGGTTCTGCTCCATCTCTGCTGTCAGCCAGGAGGCCAAAAAACGAGGACGTTGCGCGGATAGTCCCCCACTGGGCGTGGTGTTCGAATATTTCACCCGCCGACGACGACGAGGTCTTGTTTCTTCCGAATCGGGATCTAACAGCTCCAAGCGCACCTCAATAACTTCTGAACGGGCACCATTATCTTCACGCGCTTGACGATGAAGCCCTAATGCCTCACGGTCATTTCCGCTCAAGTCGGCAAAGACCCTTGGCAAGTGGTCATTGCGCGACTCAAAGCGGTCCAGACAGGGCCAGTTGCTGCGGTGCTTGACAGCGAGCAAAGTTTCGTGTGTAACGATGGCTTGCAAGCTCGAGAGAAATAGACTGGTAATTGCCTGTATTGCCGCATCCTTCTCCACAGTACGGCCCTACGCTACCGTACTGCTCGTACTCTCCTCCACACTTGCTACCCGGTTCCCTTGCAGCGTGGTCTGCTGCGTGATGGGTGGAAACCCATCAGCCCGCTACGTCCAAGCCCCAGAGTGCTGAGCGGGAGGACGAAACAGAATGTAGGGTCAGACTAGTGCCTTTCAATCCGAAACTCTCACTGCCTTCGCCATCTTCGTCCGCGCACGAGTTAGCAGCTGCTCAGCAAACGCAATTCTATTTCCGGTTTGATTTATCTTGTTCAAAGCGAATACACGTTTGCTGCCGTGCCTGGAGTGGCATACGTCGATCGTTTGGACGAACATGAGAACTTCGAAGGTTCTCGGGCGGACAATAGAGAGGGTTCCTGCCAGAACTACTTGCCGAACCTTGCTGACCTTCCAGGGAATGAACTCGGTGCCAACAATGAGGGGCACCCCATAGTTCTTCTCGCTCAGGGCCTCATCCACGGTTTTCCCAAACCCCTTGTCTTCTCGGGTCGGCAAAACGATCGCCAGCGCTGCGAGCACAATATTCTTCATCTGCTCGCTGCCCAGCTCGCAAGTGACCGGGTCGGCGCTCTCGGCAGAATTGTGGAAGTCGCTGACAAGCTTGCGCTGCTTGCTCTTCACTACGGCAATTTCCCTAATCGCCATTGAGGCGTCGTCGTCTGCGACTATGAGAAAATGCAGGAAGGCCGACATGCGGAACTTAGGGAGATGAAACTTCCCTTTGAGCTTGGGTGAGGAGAGAACGACGATGAAGGCAGGCAAGTACACGCCGGCCGTCGCGGGCCAGCTGAGTTCTGTCCGCAGCACGGTCACAGCGCGGTGAGAAACGAAAGAGGGAAAGAAGCCGAGGAATGATGGGGATGCAAGTAGGGAGGAGCAGAGCGTCACAAGCAAAGCAAGGAAATCCACGTCGATAGAAGTATAGGGAGGAGAAACAAGGACGAAGCAAGGAAAGCAAGGGAGACCCAGTCGATATCTCGGTATCTTGAGGGTTTGAGGTGTCGAGCTGTGGGAGCAGGTGTCTGCCATTTGTATCGCAGAAAGAGAGGATAGCGGGCAGGAAGACGGCATGCACACACACGATCACATGTTTGTTGCGTAAGATTAGTTCCGAACTGTGTAGCCTCCTTCAGGAAGCTTGGGAAGATAAGTAGATAATTTTGGGGTCCGGGGGGGGTGTCACTAATGACAGGGGTTCAGATCTGGTCATGTGAAAACACACGAGCAGATAGATTTGTGAAACTAAACCTGAAGAACAACAACCATCTCCTCATGTATTTTCACATGCGTAGATCTAGACCCCTGTCATTAATGACACCAACTAAGTCTCGGTTCTCGTTACCTTCTGGACTGCCCATTAGCAGACTCTCAGCCCTTGCTCGAAGTTGGGCCATTGACGCTTTTGATGCTTCCAACGTCCGCAGGCACTCTCCGTGTGTAAATTTCTTCAGAAGGGCCCCTATACCAGTGGTAGCTGCTACCTGCGACTTGTACAGCTCAGTTCACACCACAGGCGAGGTAGTTTTCGAAGTTTTTCGTCTCGCCAAGCCTCCGTTTGTTCTGTCCTGCCTGTGCCGCAGCTGTACATCGATGGCTCCGCCGGCAAGAAGGATGAGAAGGGCTGTTCCGATGTAAAGATCTCGCAAGCGCACCCACCAGGAGCGGGAGGGGGACGATGATGCCCCGGCCGCGACTGTCGCTATGATTGCCCGGAACCGCCAGGTTAATGGAAATAAGCGGCACCCGGCAGGCACGTCAACGGGGGTTGTGCAGCGCCAGAAAACGCCGCCGCCGCCTCTGTTTCGTCTGGAATGTGAACAGGCCGATGGTGCCTCTGTTCTGGCGATTCGTGGTTCTGCTGTAATACTGGGAGGTGGACAAGAACGTGCTGCCAATCACATGCTTGCTTGTCGCTCGTCTTTTCAATCTGACCGCAGCTCGAAGAGAACCAGTTTCACTGTTCGCCCCGGAATGGCGTCCCCTTCGCGCGTCCGCACGCCCGAATTTCCCGTCCCTGTGCTGTCGCACATCCGTCGTGGAGAAGGGAAACTCATTCTGCAACCCTGCGACCTCCTCGTGCATCGGGGATCAGGCCCTCTTGTTCCCAACCTCCGCCCATGCCGTCCCGGATGAGGCTCAACACTTCCGCTGTAGCCGTCTCACAATCGATCTCGCGTGAAGAGGTGGGAGAGCTACAAACAATGTTTGCCGCGCAGACGAACAAGGTCAGGGCGCAGGAGCAAGAGATTACTGGTATGAAGGCAAGGGTCACCGGCTACAAGGAGAAGTTACGGCAGGCCGATCAAGAGCATCCTGAGGTGCAGCTGACTGCGAAGGCAACGCATTTCGGGTTCCTGCGACCACAAGCCAAATTGAGGGATATCAAGCAAGATAACAAGAGCCTACGCACGGCTCGCGCGATTTGTGGTGGCACTCAGCAGGCCACACCGCATGCCCGAGCTCGGCGTGGTCAGAGTCGCAAACATATGATACAAGTGGGGGCAAACTGCATTCTTGTTGCCACTACCATAGAGAAGCAGATTCTGTAATGGTTCCACCGCGAAACTGCTGAGCTGGAGGCAACAAGTTCTGATCCAGGCTGGGACTGGGCGGGTCGCAGTGAGCCCCGCGTGCCGTGGGAACGTTCAGTGGACGGCCTGGAGGGTGTCGTGACGATTCTGCCGATGGTTGTTGCTAGTCGTAATACGCACTGTACGCGTTTTTACTGCGATGAGGCGACGGCTCCGGTTGGATTGGTGTTAGCAGAGCTTGGCACCGGGAATGGTCATCCTTCTTTATGGACGCCGAATCCCGCCGCAAGTGCGAGGAGGCTGTCCCAACAGAATATGCTCTATGTGCGAGGATGCGGCAGACAATCTCTGAAGTCAGAAGCGCGCGGGAGAGAAGCGCTAGGGACATGCTGGTCCAATGCCTTCGGTATTTCTTCTTGTTGTCGCGGAAGACCGTGTTTGTATCGGACAGCGAGCGGGTGGAGCGCTCATCTCAGGCACTTTAAGCGCGGGTGACGCTGATGATTTCAGAAGGGGAGCCAGGGACTCCAGACTTTCCATGGTGGGAACTCAGAAAGGTCGAGGATCTAGCATACGGTGACTACTCTGTACCGTAGGAGGTGTGTGATCTTGAAGAGGGTGACGTACTATTCCGAAACTCTTCGGGGAGACGTGTCCTTTCCAAGATCCGATGTTGTCATGCTCCACAGGATGGGACGTCCACGTACGGGTCCATCATGCAACTTGCACGCCTGGACGCCTCGATGGCAACGGTGGTATCCTGCCTGCAGTATGCTGAGAGCCGCGGCGGCTAGCGCCAACACACTTCCTGCCTGACGTTTGCCAAGTACGTGCCCTCGGCAGCCGCGCAGATACGAGGCAGTATTCGCAGCGGTTTATCCCGCATTGTTCCGCAAGAGATGTTTCGGTATAGTTCTCCGGATCAAATGGCGCTGTGTGAGTCTGTGAAGGAGGAAATGGAACGCTTTGGTGAAGAGGATGGCGAGGAGTCCAAAGTAAGCGCCCCTGGAGTAGCCCCAAACGTGGTGAAGGTGGGTTCAGAGAACAAATGGTATCTGGCGGTACGAACGACGTGGTTTTCGGGAAAGATCTCCAGCATGCTCGGCAATATTGTAGGTTGCTACACTGCACGCGCAGACTCAAGTGAGGGACCGTATGAACTTTGCAATTGCACGTCTGGCCTGTCACGGATTTTGGCGACAACTCTGGATTCTTCCCTGCGCGCTATTGCCTGACTAGAGGACGAGTAACTGTTAACGCACAGAAGAGAGAAAAGGGACCAACCTGTACTTGTATGTTAGTCGCTCCTTAAACAGATTGTAATTTTCTTGTGTGTTTAATTCTAGTGCGGAGAGAATGGCTTGTCCGTGGGAGGGGAGGGTTCGGGTACGACTGGCCGTGCACCAGGATCTCTGTAGAATTCGTTTGTGTCGTAGCGATGGTAGAGGCAGTCGAGCTGACCGGTGAAATAGCGGATGTGGAAATTTGACCGCACGACGTGAGCTGTCCCAACGATAGAAGGGGCCTTGTACAGGCCAAACCATGGAGAGCCAGGAGCGTGGGGCCCTCGACGCTGCATCTCTGGGAGTGGGACCGGATTTTCTGTGCGACTTACGTCCTCATCGGTAGACCACCGCAAGCAAACGCATTGGAAACTGTCACCAACAGCTATGATTGGTGCAGAAGAATCCATGTACCGAGCGAAGGCATACTCGGTAGTTTGCAGTGATTCGCGGCCATGCATACGGAAGATAGAAAGAACCTGGGCCACCCATACAGTATCCGTGCGCTCTTCGTCGTTAGCGGACAGGAGCACGAAGCTGAACCGCTGCCGTTTCGTCGGATCAAAGCTGCTATTTGCATGAACTCGTCGAACGACATGTTTGCGCATCGTGTCGAGGGCGATGACATCCTGGGCGGGATCATAGTCGTCCACAAATGGACAGGAGCTGCCGTGAACGCAAGCGCTTTTGACGATAGTAGTTTAACGAGTGTCACATTAGTGGACCGACTGTTGCCGGAGAAGCTCGCCACGGACAAGGTCCAGCAGCAGAGTGGTGTCCTGGTTACCAAGCTGGACAGGAGGGTCGATACAGATGTCGGGAGCTTCTCCGCATAGTGATTGGAGCACAGCCGCGGTGGGGAGGCCTTCTTTGCTTCCGGGAAGCGGCATGGCGACGGTTGTCAAGTGAGCGAGATTGCGGAGCTAAGTTCTGAAGGCTTCCCTGCGAAGATTCGCCCCGTGCCTGTCGTTTAGATTCCTGTGCGCGGTTGTCAGGCGATGCGATTGTGAGAGGGGGACGACCTGAGATCTAATGGCAGGAAGGTTTTCGGAGTGCTGGATTCGGCGGACGGCTTCGTCCATGCCTGTTGCCATTCGCTTTGAGGTGCGGCTGTAGTGTTGCTTCATTACTGTGTGAGCGTGTTCATAAACGCCAGCATCTAGATGCTGTAGGCCGAAAATGTTGCGGCTGTCATCTGCAAGGTCGGCTAGGAGATGAAACTTGACGGTTTTGAGCCTCGTCGGATGGTGGTCCCCAAAGATGTGGAGCATGGAAGTTTTAAAATTGTCGAGACGGTCCTCGACGTTGTGAACATCGGCGAAGCTGCAGTGCTTCTCTAGTCCCTGTCTGGAGCTGGGTATCCGAATGTCTGAGTACCGAGCGCAAATAGATGTGAGGGGCGCGGAGTAAACTTCATCGCAGCAACGGTCTATGGATCCTGCCATAGTTAGAAAGACCATGTCAACGGACTTGAAGTGTTTGGCCTCCAGCATACGGCGGACCTCTTCAATCGTGTAGAGTCGGTTCAGGCGACTGCCTTTTTCGGCGGCGGAGAAATCGATATGTACGCTGCGAAAGCAGGAGTCCCTCTGAATGACTGCCAGAACTGTGCTGACTCTGCGAAGGAGAGCAGTGCGGTTGGTTTTGCACTGCTTCTGACTGTTGCCGGCGGAAGCTTGCCCTGTTGAACGGACGTGGGAGTCTAGCCTAGGAAATATGCAGGTCTCGACTAGCTTGGAGATGCGCTAGTGGAGGTTGTGCAGCGGTTCGAATCCGAAATTGGAGTGCATGTCGGGACGAGAATTGGACGGATGGAGGAGGCATGTTTCCAGAAAGGATGGCAACCTTCGTAGGGAGGAGAGGGCAAGGGTATGTTGCGTCCATGCGGTAGCAGCTCGTGCCTGGGCTGGGTTGCCCAGCAATGCATGAGCAGCAGCGTCTGCCTCGAGGTAGGCCACTTCTCTGCGAAGATGTATGATGGACTGCATGGTGCGCTGCGGGAATGAGGCGGGCGAAATGAGGAGATTTGAAGGTACCTCGCAACGGCCGGAGGGTTGGCTGGCTTTTGTGCCTGATCGAGTCCCGATGATGTCCTTCGCCTCAGGTATGTCGCAACAGTAGCGCATGGCGACTGGGTGACATTTCCAGAGACAATGGCAGGGATCTGAGCATGTGAAGCTTACGAGGGCTTTGCCATACAGAGGGGATAGCAGAGAGTGCAGGGCGGAGTGAAGTATGGAGGTTTTGGTGCCTGGTGCGCGAGTAGTTGAAGAAGGTGAAAGGGCGTCAAAGTCTCTGTCGTGCACAGTGGCGAAGAGCTGCACAGGAATATCGTCAGCGACGGTTTGCCGGAACATTATGCAGCTTCGGCGGAAAGTGGCAGTGAAGTTGAGGAGAGTGCGTTGCACGGAATAGGCAATGAGGGAGCTGTTTTTGAGTGTAGCGGCGTATTCGTCCGTATAGATCAGTATGCAACCTACAAACGAGTGGGTATTTGACGTTGGAGTGTCCCAGATGACACCCTCGAGCTCGCTACGCATGGTTTCTTCCTGGAGGTCTTGAAAAACTCGTCGGTGCACGTCAGTCTGCAGTGGGTGCGCGAGGAGATGTGTCTTGCTCGGCGGGGGGGCACTGTAAGGGGGGAAGTAGCAAGACTGTGTGTTCGCTTGCGCCACTCGCTTTCGCAGGATGTGGACAGGTTCGCGGAAGTGGGCAGTTCCAAAGGACGTACCGCTGTGGTCCAACACACGAGTTGGGGAGCAGCCTTGATGGTGAAGCTCGTTCTTGACAAAGGCGAGTGTGAGGGAGCGACACTCGTGTGAAGAGCGAATGTGGTCTCTAAAGCGCGTGAGAGAGAAGTCGGGGTCTCTCGGGATACAGATGATCCGCACAACTGTGTGCGGGACAGTAGTCCTCTTTGCTTCGACAAGAGAAACTGCGATAGATTTTATGTGGAAATCGGTCGTACTTGTGGTCGATTCTCCATCAGGCTGACATAGGAATGGAAGCAAGACAAGGAGAGGCGCCGGAATGTCATCAGAAAGGGCGTTGTCATCGTCGTGGCCAAGAGGTTCTGGGGCGGGTGAACCTTGCGGAGATGTAGGGGTGAGGTCGGCCGGTCGGTGTGTTCGGAATTTACACTGTTGCTCGTGTTTGCAAATGGAGTACGCGTCGGAACACGAGTAGACGCAGTGCGGAAATTTGCGGCGTATATTGAGGGCTGGCGAAGATGGCCGCAAGGAGGAAGGTTGGCCGGACGAGTGAGAGAACGGAGAGGTAGCACGTTTCCCATGGGTGCAGCTATCGCCTTCTTTTCGCTAAGTTAGAGATGGTACGTCCGCTCGCGAGCACTCCCACGTTCACGAAACATAGTAATCGTCTCATGCACGCAAGAGTGGTCAAGGTCGAAGACGGGGCCTGCCAATTGACAAACACGCACGCTATTAGCTGTCTCGACAGGAGCGAATCATGCATTCGCTGCCGGGTACTACGACGAGAGGTGGGAATTGAAAAGCAGTGATACTGTATTATCACAAAATGGAATATTTTCAAACTTTCGGACCGTCTAGAGTAATTTTAAGGCACGGCGGCGAGACCGTGGAAGGCAAGAACCTGCCACAGGCCCCATTTCAACCGCACCGATGCGGGATGCCACCCCACCGGATCTGCAAAGTTACCCTGCCTTCAAAAGAAATTACTCACCAACGGTTCTTCCCTGTGATGCGACGGAGTGCACAGTTAAGCAGCGCGTATTCGGAGCAGTATTCGTACGGGCGCGAAGGGTCTGGGTGGCATGCGCAACCTCTTCGGTCACAGGTGACCACCGGATCGAAGTAGTGGTTCGGAGGGATGCATGGTGTGGTTGGACAGTGGCAGGACGTGTGATGTGCGATGCGATGCGGGGAGTGCCGACCGCTGGAGGTGAAGAGAGTGAGGGTGTGCGGGTGGTGGTGGAATAAGGTGTACAAACTGGAAGGGAAGGTTGGTAGTATGGGTGGCGTCGTTGAAGAGTCCCGCATGGTGTGCGACACCATGTGAAGAGTGAGGGTTGCTGGAGGTGCAGAGGGCGAGGGAGTGCGGTTGGTAGTGGTGTGGGGTATACTAACTGGAACGAAAGGTGGGCGGGGTGGGTGGCGTCGTTGAAGAGTGCGGAGACGTGTGATAAGCGATGCAATGCAGGGATTGTCGGTAATGGGAGGTGCATAGGGCGAGGGAGGAGGGGTGATGGTGGGGCACGATGATGAATACTAAAGATCGCCTAAATTCTCCAGAAGGACTATTCATGTAGCAGGACGGAAACGTACTCGAACTAGACCGAACGTTCACCGCATGCAGCGGACGTTCGGTTTAGATTCACAGAGCTCCTTGTGCAGCAGGACTGGATTCGGAACTGCGAAACGTGCAGTTGTAGGGCAGAAAAACTAGGGGTGGGCTTCAACACGTCGCTGTACGCCGCGCAGTATAACCGCATCGAGGACTCTCGCGGGCCGTAGTATATCAGCTAGTATGACTAGACGAGGAATTCCAAAAAGTGCAGTTCTAGGTCTAGTATTACGAGACCTGGATGTCCACTTGGTGGACGTTCGAATCTAGTAAGACTGGACCTGGAATTCCACGTGGTGGAAGTCCAAGTCTAGCAATACTGGACTCCGACGTGCGCCGGGTGGAAGTACGAGTCTAGTAATACTAGACCTCGAACTGCAAAATTTGTAGTAAACCACGGGTAATACTAGAACTCGTATTGCACTCAGCGGGCGTCCGCATTCACTCCCACGAACAGAGACGCTGCTGCCCGCGTCAGCTGGAAGCTTGAAAAACAGTTTCAAGATCATGCTGCTGCAACTGTTAAGTAACATATGGCGCGCAACGGGCTCGGCCAGATGCACTTAGTGACGTAGCATATCCGTCGCGACCCCTATTTCCTGGGCATGTTTGGGGACATAGATGGCCTCGAGATATGCAAGGAGAGCGGAGTTGTCCAACCCGTGATGGAGATAGGGGGGGAAGGACAAGGCGAGGGGGTTTGCGAAGTAAGGGAAGAATGTGAGCATATCCGACAGATAGCAAGGGTCAGGGATGTAGGCAGGAAGGACACGCAGGAGGGGATGTGTCGCGTCGCTAGACGCATGTGCATATGGTGATAATGATGGTGGGGTCGGAAGGGTGGTAGTTGCGGAGGTCTGGCTCTCAGGGTTGGGATAGGCCTACAGCTGTACTGGCGCGAGAATGTGTGAAGTGCATAATCGACAGACGCAAAGGCCTTGCCGATTGTCCGCAGTACATAATCGTTACGTTTGTTGATTTGTTTCATTTGACTGGTTTGGTTTTATATGCTATTTGTATGCTGCCTCGTGGCAGGGTATGTTGCAGTTCTCATTGTAAAGTCCGGTTATCATTGTACTTAACGGGCGAGGGGTCGCTTCTGGCATATGCCTGCGTATGAATATGTACCTGATAGTTAAGATCTGCTGTATGAGATAGTCACTCGTAGGGCGTTGGTTGATTCTAAAGCCTACAAACGTCTCGAAAGCCCCATTAGAGTATTAAGTTGCCGCTTACTTTCACCCTCCGTCTCCGATGACTGTGTCGTCTTCGCCGGTCGGCCCCACTGCTACAGGCGACAGTATTGACATTCTAGCGCAGTACTTTGGGCCTCTCTCGGTGAGAATCTACCGCATTCGACCTAATGACGCGCTGCTTGGCCCTATCGGCTATGTTGGTACGTTTTCAAAGCGCACCATCCCGAACTCCAGTTCGACTACGGGCTATGACATTGACGTACTCAGTGAGGATCTCGGAGATTGGCACTCCTCTTGTTGCTGGTCCTCCACTACGTTCTTTTCGGATTGGCAATTCCTCTTACGATTTTCATGGATTGTGCGGGTTCTGGAGATAGTCCAGAACTACTCTGAGGACAGTGTACAGTTCTGTATCGACGACGCTGTACTGCACACCAGTAGAGCGAGTATCCGTACCCATGCCAACCAGGGATACACGAGGAGAGCAATTTGCTCTGCTAAGATACCGTCAGTTTGTTTGGATATTATCCGCCACTTGGTCTCAGCCACCTCCTTGGTGCTACATGACTGTGCGGAGTCTCCATTCCCTGCGCTGATTATTTGCCTGGTACCAACAACTTCTACCGATCATTGCCTTGACTTAAAACAGCGTGTAAAGTACTTCCCCGGGCCTAGGAACTCGTTGCATACAAAGGCTGGTCTCCCTGTGGCTGAGCTGTAATCGCGTTGCTATCGCTCAGTTCAGACGCCTGTCTCATGTGGTTGTACTTCGCTCCGCGGCGCTGCATCAGGGATATGCCCTACATTCATAAGCGCAGGATATGGCAGGAAAGGTCGGTGTAGCTTCCATGTCAAAGTGAAATTTAGAGAAGATCGTGAGTTGGGATTTGTCTGGAACTAGAGAAGCGGACGGCGAATGTACCGCCACAAGCATACTCGGAATGAGGTCAGCCGTCCAAGTGCACGAAGTACCGAGCACGTGTGTCGTTCTGGCCCGTCAACATGTCGTTGTTTCACAAGCGCAAGCAGCACCACAGCGACATCTGCGATCGACCATCGCATTGCACCCTTCAAACCAACCGTCCTCCGTCTACCTCACGTTTTCCTCCTCCACCACTGAGTAGGCTCTCTACCCAGTTTATATTGATCCTCTCGATAATATTATGCGTGTCCCTCTCGCCCTACGTCATTCTCTTTCCCTCACCCTGAGGCACGTGTTGGTCGCGCTGGACACCACTCAAAGTACTGGCGCCAACTGGGAGTACACGACAGCCCCAATAACGTACCACTTCCCCCACATCGTGCTACTCTACATCCTCTGTGACAGATGGACTCAATTCACTATGTAGGAAGCATCCCGTCTTCCTCACATCCCCATCTCCACGATTATATGCCCCATCAGGTACTCACTTCCTACCCCACCGTGTCCCCCTGCCCGTACAACCACCTCCACGCCCTCTCCGCCCTCCCTGTCCTACAAAGCAGACTACTACACCACACTCATACTATTACCGGCGTCCTGGCCCGTCATGAGGGTACATGACCGACAACTGCAGGCTTTGGCCGGAGGATCCGATGCAAAGGCGCGGCGCAGACGGTAAACTCTCGCTCCACACTGCGTACAGGCCCACGCCCCTAAGACGGGCCCTAGCGCGCGTAATCGCGTTGTCACGGGTGTGAAAGGACAAATGTGTCCGAGTAGACGTATGGTGGTGCGCCACGCGGTCAAGCACTGCAAAGAAGAGGCACAGACGAAGGCGAGCAGGACGCAAAATACCAACTGCAGTTCCGAGGCGCGCCGATGGCTGTGGATGCGGGGAGAGTACGGGACGGGGGTCGGCAAGATGGCGCTTGTAGGTTTTCTACGCGGAGTACTGTCTGCGGAGTGAGTTTCATGATCTTGAGGAGGGTGGTGTACAGTTTCGAAACTCTTTAGCGAGACATCTCCTTGACGATTTCCGAGCGTACCAGGCTCAACTGGACTAGACCTCCCCGGCCGTTTCCATCGTGCAACTCGCACCCCTGAACACTTGGATGGTAAGAAGGGCAGAAGAGATAGCAAAGATTGCTGGACGGAGTAAAGTATTGGGGCTCTGATCTTCTGTGGGCGAGTAGTTGAGGAATTGGAAATGGCGTCGAAGCCTCTGTCGTCGACGGGCTGGAAGAGCTGGACAGGGATGTAGCCAGCGACATTGTGCCGGTATGTTACGCGGGTCTGTGTTTTCAGAAATGGATGGGGACGTCCACTGGGTCCAGCAGCCTGGTAATCCTTCGGCCTGTACTGCTCCTTTTAGAATGCCATCCAACGCTGCATTCCTCGGCATTTCAAAACGTTGAGTTCGTGTAGTGTGGCGGTTTTTGGCATGGACACCGACTTCCGCAAAACGAACATTTTGACTTGCCGCGTCCAGTGAGCGCCCACATTTACTACTCGCAGTTCATTTTCTCGTAACATATCCAGCATGTGCAGCGAATTCTGTGGTACTCTGCGGTTCCGCATCTCCCCTTACGTACGTCAATGTCACGCGATGACCTATAGCGTGCCCCACGTGGATAAGTTTACATTCGACCCTGCACACTCTTCATTACCTCCCGACGGATTTCACGCCACTGCGATGAAGGTTGTTACGCGCAATATGTGCCATCTGCGGCTCTAGAAAACTGACCATTGTCCTTGGTGATGTTCGGCTGCACTGCCTTACTCAGAATCGTAAACATAGTGGAACGCAAACAAGGACTAAAGTATAATTCGCATAAGACGTGGTAGATTGAACGAGTGCTGCTGGACGGCGTAAGTTTCGTGCGTGCCGAATACATGACATTTAACTGTATCAGGGAGCTCAGACGTTCTGTTTCTGTCCTCGGTGTCGCGCTCGTGTATCGGAGACTGCTTTGTGAATCGTCCGAGCACTTGTTAAGAACGCGCATACGAATTCATACATCTGGGAATGCGTGGTTTGAGCCGAAGTGTTTCCAATTGCCGCGCAATGCTGGCGCGTACATTCAGGTCGGCATGCTTTCATACGGAACAAGTTTCTTTTTACACTGTACGACCACCTATCCTTACAAGCACGTTGTGAGTACAGACGCCAACACTCTACTCCATCCTTACTATAGCCATGCTACAGTTGACCTGTGCAGGACAGAACATACTTCTTATACTGAACGGGTCTTACACATATCGCACAAAGCGTAGAAACAAACGGAACCTCGAGCCGGCGTCAGAAAGAGGTTTTCAACATGTAATGCGTGGAGTTAAAAAATAAATAATCTTTAAGACCGGAGGGTCGTCACGAACGAAAGGGGTTGACATCTTCGTATGTAAAAATATATGCGCAGATAGATGTTGTTATTGAGACTACATTTCGCGCATCCCTCTGCTCATGTGTTTACACGTGAGCAGATTTGAACCACTGTCAATACTGACACCCCCCCAGACCCCCAACAATCTACTTCTTTATTCGAAGTTTCGGGAAGGGGGCGCCACAGTTCGTAACTGCTCTCACACAGCTGAAACGTGAGCTTGTATGTGCCTGCCTTGTTCCTGCTTGGTGTGCTCCTTCTCCGTCACGAAAATTGCACACAGTTCCTGCCATAGCCCGACACCTTCAACCCTTGTGATATGGAGGTATCGAATCGGGCTCCCTTCCTCTCCTTGTTTCGTTTTCATCTCTCTTCCCTTTCCTTTCATCCACATGGTTTTCCTTGCTTCGCCTGCGACGCTCTGCTCCGCCCTCCTCGCATCGTCATCATTCCTGGGCTTCTTTCCGTCCTTCCTTTCTCACCGGACTGCGACCATGCAGCGGACAGAACTCAGCCGGCCCTGGACAGCCAGCGTGAGCTTGCCTGCCTTCATCGCCGTTCTCTACTCATCCGAGGTGAACGCGAAGTTTTAGCTCATCAAGTTCCACATGTCGGCTTTCCTGCACTTTGTCATCGCAACAGACGACGATGCGTCAGTGGCGATCAAGAAACTTGCCGCAGTGAGGAGCAGGCAGCGCAAGCCTGTTAGCGACTTCCACACTTTCTTCGAGAGCGACGAGCCGGTGTCTCGCGAACTCGGCAACGAGCAGTAGAAGCAGGTAGTGCGCGCAGCACTGTCAATCGTGTTGCTGACCCGAGAAGACAACACGGTTCGGGAGATGGCTGATGCGGTTCTGAGTCGGGACACCTATGGGGTGTCCCTCGACGTTGCCGCTATATTCATCCCCTCTAAGTTAAGCAAGGATCCGGAAGTAGTTTTAGGACGAGCCGTTTCTCTTCGGCGCCACAGAACCTTCGAAGTTCTCATGTTTTTCCACGCGATCAACGTATGCCACTCCATGCCTGATAGCAAACGTGTACTCGCTCTGAAAAAGTTAAACCGAACCGAAAATCACCTCGCCTTTAGTGTGCAGCTACTAAGTTGGGCGTGGACGCAGCTGGGCAAGGCAATGGGGGTTTCAGATTGAGACACGCTGGTCGGACCCTACCCTCTGTTTCGGCCGTGCGTTCAGCGCTTCGTGGCTTTCAAATCATGCGCTGATGGCTTCGCACTCATCGTGCAGAAAATCACGCGGCAAGGGAACGAGGTAGCAAGTGCGGAGGAGAGTACGAGCACTACAGTAGCGTGGGGCCAAACTGCGGAGAAGGTTGGGGCAATGCAGGCGGTTACGAGTCTGTTTATATCAAGCTTCCAATCCAACGTTACAACCGAGACTTTGTACGACGTCAAACACCGCAGAAACTGGCCGTATCTAAACCGCTTTGAGTCGCGCGATGACCACTCGCAAAGGGTGTTTGCTGACTTGAGCGGAAATGCTCGGGAGGCCTTGGAGCTTCATCGTGAAGCGCCTGAGGATGGTGGTGCCTGTTCAGAGGTTAGTGAGGTGAACTCGGAGCTGTCAGATGCCGTTTCGGAAGACACAAGACCGTGTCGTCGTCGGCGGATGATACATTCGAACACGACGCCCAGTGGGGGAGTATCCACGCACCCTCCTCGTTTTTCGGCCTCCGGGCTGACGGCGGGGACGGAGCTCGACCTGCAGGGTAGCAACAACGAAGTGGGGAATGTCGTGGCACACAGTCGTACGGGCCAAGCTAGACAGGCTTTCTGGGCCATGCTCCACCCATTCGTGCCGGAGCCGAAATACCCCCCTCGTGAAGCACCAGAACCAGCCAACCGCAGTAGCTAGTCTCCACCGCTGGAGGGGGTAGAGGATGAGTCGTTCTACGAAGAGAAGCTATTGGCCGGCCTTCTCGCGGCGTTACCCAGCGTGGCGAAGTTGGACTACCGTGTCCACAGCTGCACTTCCCACGACCTCCTCAATCATCACGCTGAGGACCCGGGTGAGTGTCGGGAGGGTAAGGTTCAGTTCTTCGTGACGGACCCTCCGTTCAGCACCAGAAAGTAGCGGGGTGCGGACAAGTCTCCCCATGCTGTCATCCCCAACAAGGATGGGGACGCCTCCATCCAAGTATTCGATGCAGTGCTTGCCATAACCGGCGGCGGAATCATTGTCTGTAGTGGACTACAATTCAGCATGTTGCTTTCGCACCTCAAAGGGTACAGCCGAGAGATCTACGTCGAGCGGAGTGAGGAGGCCAGTGTGTCGAGGGTAAGGCGGCAGAAGGACCCCGTGTTTAACGTGGGGGACCACCCGATGGTCCACATTCGAGCTCGACGTCATTACACGCGGAAGCTCGGTATAAAAAAGGGTGGCCACGCCTCAGTTGCGCAATCGACTGTTTACTTCTAGCGCAGGGATGTACCGCCTGAAGTGCGGGTCGTGCGGGTATGCAACCAAGGCAACGGGTGTGTACAGTCATCGGACGCACCATGGACGAACTGTATGGACGGAATCAAGCGGTCAGAGCCCGGAGAAGTGGTGAGAAGAGCTGATGACGTGAGTGACGCGAAGGCGTTTCGACCTGACGAGAAGAGCATCAACCTCATGAGCGAACTAGTTTACAGTGTCCGACACGCGGGGACTTTGTGATAGACCTGTTCAGTGGTACTTGCGCAACTGCAGAAGCATGCATAGGGCTTCCCAGACATCGCCGTTTCGTGGGGTGCAGCAGGGATGACCGCTGCGGCAGTGAAGCTCTATAGAGCTCGGTTAAAGCGTTTGGCGAAAGCTTTGTGCCTCCAGATGCGAGATTGGGGGCTTTTGACGGGTTTCGGAACTTGCTTCAAGGTTCTTTGCAGGGGTGAAACGGAATATGTGCGAGGAGGGGGAGCAGCCTTGTGGATGCTCCTGCTGAGTGTCCCCGGTATCAATGTCTACCGGGCTACACAGTCCGGGTTCTTGCAAACTACGCCGGGGATCCCATGCTCTCTATGCGCTATTCATGGGCGTTGATAGATGACTGGCCGGCGAAGTAGCGCGCCCTGCATGAAACGCAATACCCGCTAACATTACAGGCGGGGGAAGAGAGGGTGGGGCGCGTACTGGTGGGTCCGTCGATAGTGAAGTATGAAGGTGTCGGACTCGCGGTCTTTGCTGAACAGATCCTCCCGAAAGGAGAGGAGATTCTCCTTTTCTACGGAATGCGTCTTTACGGAGACCTGCTACAGCGTACGCGGGAGAAGACAAAGTTCTACGAAGGTGGAAGAGTGGGGGTCGGGAAAGAGCGTTTCAACCGGGTAGCCCTTCTCGTGGAAAGGCGGGCGTGGTCCTATAAAGGTCCGAGACAGAAGGTGTACATCGTATCCGCACGATTTTGTGTTGCCGGGTTTGTGAATGACACTCGGTCCTTTCTTCGGGATGAGGAGGAGCGAAACAGACGTGCTTCTAGCGCGCGAGACACAAATCTGGATTTTGCGAAGCTCGAGGGAAGTTCTTGCAGAGAGCTCTACGTGCACTCAACATTGTTACAGTCCATCTGACACGTGAGGTTATGAATGTTGAGGAGCTGGTCACAAACTACATGAATGAGCTCGGGTTCTAAGTAGGTGGTACAAACTTTCAAAGTGGTCCGTAGGTGATCAACCTTGGACACGACATGCGAGTTCGTGAACCAGTTCCGGCGAGCAGCCTACACTACAGCGGCTAACGAATACTTGCGATCAGCCCCAAGGAAGGGCGCGCCGACAATTGGGCGATTTTGGGGCCTCTGGAGCAGAGAAAAGGGGTTTCAGAAGTAACAAAACTTTGGACGAGGGGGGTGTCACTAGTGGCAGCGGCTGACATCTACACATGTCGAAACTCATTAGCCGATGGATGTGCGAAAGTTAATCTGGAAAACAACATGCATCTGCCCATGTACTCTCCCATGCGCAGATCCTAACCCCTGTGATTAGCTACTCCCCCTTCGTCCCGGAGATTAGTATGATTTTCAGAAGTGAAATCCTCCTACCGCAGCCTGCTCAGAACTGGTTCTTTTTGGGCGCGACGTTAGTTGCCGCCAACCACGGCCTTTGGACCTCCCGTGGCGCTCGTGGCCCTATCCCTCCTGCGCTACCACTTTCTTCTCTCAGTCTTTCCATTCCCCACAGTCACCCGTGCACCCTCCCCGGCACATCGATCCTTTCCCATCCTCTCCGCCTTCCCCTTATCAAATCCTTCTTCCTTCATTCCCATTGTTGATCCTTGCTCGCAAGTGGCGTACTTCCGAAATGACCGACAAACTTCCCATCACGACCGCCACCAGCAACTCGCTCACCTCGGCCATGGAGCCGGAGCCGGGTGTACAAGTGGGTCTGCAGCCGCAGCCGGCGGCGGCCGGGGAGGAGTTCCAGGCAGAAGCGCGCGTGCAATCCTCTCGATCGGAGTTCGCACCCCGCAAACGCCTACGCCGGGATGCCTCAGGCTGGGCGCGCCCTTCACCCGATTGCTCTCCACTACCAGAGACTTCCGATGGTGAGGACTTCGATATGGTTCCCGTGGAGGTCGACGAGCAGCCCGTTTCGGGTCGGACTTCCTGAAAGGCCGACTACGAGTCCACCGAGATCTTCGTGTATATCACGCAGACCATACAGCCGCACAAGGTTCTTCGAGAAAGCTCGGACGCCACTATCGACGGCCGTCAAGCCAGCATGGTTGGGAGCGGCAACAAGCACGACCGTGGCTTCATATCGGTCACGGTACGACGGTGCGACAATACATCGCTACCGGATATCGCTGATGAGACGACCAAGGACGGCGAGGTGCTGCGCGAAAATGGGCAGTGTGCTCAAGGGAACGGCCCTCACAGAGGACGCGTAGCCAAACCTTTTTCCCGAGGCGGCGGCCTCGTGAAAGTTCTTGACGACCTGACTTTGGACAGCTTGATATCTGAGAAGCTCGGCACCCCTCACCTTGATGAATCGCATCTTTGATCAGAGAGCCCTCGAATCGTAGCTCTGCCCATGGCTTCCGCGTTGCAGTTCATCAAAAACCCGGACCGCGACGAAAAGTTTGAGTCCGAACCCTTGAACACGTGCGTGTACTGGCTTTCCCGAGTCTGCCCAGAATTTTTCGAGGAGTACGGCATCGCAAAAGGCCTCAGTTGTAACGACTTTCTGGGGGCTGGGATTGCGCCATCAGAACTCCTGCGGATTTCCGTCAAAGCGCTCTACATGAACGACATTTGCCTCTTCTACAAGAGAAACAACGACTCTTAAGAAGATCTGGACGAGTGTAACAAGGCTTGGGATACCCGCCTCGCGAATAAAGTAACTGATCACTTTGCTCAAGGGCCAAGCAAGCACACCGCCCCGGCTCGTGAGACGATCCTAGGTGCTTTGTCTCGTAAACTCAGCTCTGTTCGGCGTCCTCCTGGTTCCCACGCGACAGCAGTCGAGGCTGCAGTCTCTGCGCGGAAGGCCCGAGCAATGCTGCCCGCGCCAAAAGCACGCTCCAGGACGAGAACGGCGGCACCCTCCTCAGTGCCAACGCCTCGCTTTGTGGAGGTTTTCCAGTCACGGAAGTCTGTCGGAGTCGAAGGGGCACTGGCGCAGTCGAGATAAGAAGTCGCAGAGGAGGCTCAGGAAGCTAAGGCGGCCGAGGAGAACTCGGACCAATGTGAAGATGCCCAGCAGATGTTTGGCGACAACGGTCCGAACCAGCTGGCGGATGCCACTGCATAGGAGACCCTATTGTTTCAAAACACGCCGCAAACTTGGGATGAACTGCTTATGTCGGCCTGACAGATCTTTAAAGAAGACAAGTTGAGGCTGTGGATGTTGGGCGACCCGAACCGCATGCTCGGGCTACTTCCAGTCGAGACATCCGTTGAGCGCCGGGCGCACTTATACCCCACCATCAAGGACGTCGCCGTCATGCATGGACTCCAGTTTTTCATCGGGAGCTACGTGCATTTTAGCGATCTTGAGGGTATCGATCTGGATCTGGACATCTGCAAGCGTAACCGCCCTCAGATGCACTTGTGGAGGAGTATACCAAACGGAATTGAGGATTGCCACAAGGATATTCCTACTTTGGGAAGCGACAACGTGAGCTTCAGCAATTTGGATACACACGCCCCGAGAATTTTGCGCCCCGCAGCGGCATTCCGCGCGGACGCCCCGAGTCCCTGATGTCCACGCCCGAAACGAAGCTTTACCCCGCCGGAATGTTGTTGTCGTTCACTGCGAGCAAATTCGACGTGGAGAATGAACTCGGACAGGGACCGGATGAGACATGGTGTATCGCGATTGTGAAGGAGAGCGAATACGAGGGGGACGCAGAAAACCGGGAGTTGGGAATCGACCACTACTCCAGTACACGGAGCCCGGCGATTGAAGCTTGCGAACCGAGGGCAGGTTGGGTGTAGGCTTCGCAAAGGCATGTGCGGCTGGACGCGTGGGTGGGTAAGCTTACCGCTTTCGTCGGTCGGAGGAGTATATCTGCCAGGAGGCTGTTCATGCCTAAAACGGGCGGTCGGGTTTTGGATAGAGGGAAGGACTGCACGCCGCAAGCGTCGCACAACGACTTTGACTAGATATTGAAGGCGGAGACACTAGGATTCTTTGCAATTGTAGGCGGGGCACCGGGCTTCCTGCTGTGCGTGTTTGACTCTTCAAACGTGTTTGCACACGGGGAGGAGAGCGAGCAGGTGGCGGCGGCGGCATTGTTCAAGATGTGAATGATCCTTGCCCAGCCCGACTCTGTGTACTTAGGGCACGGGCATCCAACATACGCCGAGTATGGATAGGAGGATCGCCTAGCGGATGAGTTGCCGGGGCGGCACCATGTGTGCTTTATATTGGAAAGGAAAGTTGTGCCGGACCAGGTTTTCTGCGCACTGAGAGGGCTATCGCAGATTTTGGCCACTGTGATTGCCCATATGAAGCATGCGGATCATGAAAGAGGTGAAGATTCAGACACTGAGGACGACTCGGACGTGGTGGGGCTTGGAGACTCAGAAGCGGACGAAAGTAGTAGCGCAGAGGATGTCAGTCCTAGACCTGATGGTTTCCACTCCTATGACCCCTAGGATTTGGTTGTCGTCCTCACTAGTAGTGAGGAAGATTGGGTAGTTACACGAAGACGTCACTGAATGGCGCGAAGTAAAAGAAACTTAGACCTTACATGCCAGGTCCAGAACCAGTTCCGGCGAGAATAGCACACTATAGCGTCTGAGAAAGACTGCACCTCAGCCACAGGAAAGGTCGCCGAGAAAGGTGGGAGATTTTGGGGCCTCTATGGCAGAAATGAGAAGTTAGAGGAGCAATGAAAATTTAGACTACGGGGGTTAATGAATGTAGGTCAGCGGGATAAAGAGAGAAAAGAACAAAAGTTGCGACGACAACAAGAAGAAAAATTGGATGTATGTTGCCGATCTCTACTCTGACTTACTCAAGCAACTCCCTTTTCATGCAACTTCATCCTCCTACTCGGACCTATCTACTCGCTGCACCAACTCCCAACAATCGCACGTACAAATTATCAATTACACGCTTAGATCAACGATACTATCTCTATCGCTCATGCACATGTGTGTACACGTCCTAAACACCGCCATTTCACAGCTCTACTAATCTCATTGTCAGCCTGGACGCACTTTGACCGACGCCACACATCATAGTAAGGCTGGATGCAGCTTGGGTCACATGACACAACAAACAGTATGACGGGGTAAGGCTGGATGCACCTCGACTCAAAAGACGAAAATAATCAGTCTCACGCAGTAGGGCTCGAGGCACTTCCACTCACAAGACTAGACTATCAGTGTCAAGGAGTAGTGCACTTCCACTCACAAGAGAAAACTGTCAGTATCAAGGAGTAAGGCTGTGAGCACTTTCACTCACACGACGAAACAATCAATATCACGGAGTAAGGCTACATGCACTTTGACTCACGAGACAGGATAATCAGTGTGGAGCAGTAAGGCAGGAATCACTTCATCTTCGCCGACGTAACCACAGCATGCCATGTTGGCATTTCTATGTATACGTATAAGCGACAGGTGTCCGTGCTGTACTTGTACTGCAACGTAGACGTGCCGCCGAAGCAGTATACACACATGGTCCATGCTGCCAAGTCCATGCTTACATATTTACTGTGGTGTCAGCACGGTACATTGCCCGGCTGTACCCGTAGCACCGACACGCTGACATGTCTACACGCCCGATCCAATCGCCCACCGTATAAAACGATATAAGTCCATACATTTGCGGTCTCGATTGCTTACTGTATAGAAATACGGACCAAGTTCCACTTCGCACAAATTGTCGCAAACTATAGTAACTTGCGGGCCTTCAAAAGGGTCACTATCGTCGCCGACAGTTTTGATTTTGACCCCAAATCGTGCCTCCGGGACCGTCTGCCTCGCATGTGATCGTCATTTCAGCAGCGGTGTCAGTGGTGTCAGCTGCTGAGGGCGACCCACATGAAAACGCCTGCCAAGATGGATATGCGAAGTATAATTTGAAAGACAACATCAATCTGCTCATGTGTTTTCACATGCATAGATCTCGACCGCTGTCAGTACTGACACCATCTAAGTCTGAAGTTTCCTTACTTTCTGGAATGCCCATTTGAAGGCCCTCAGCCACCGTTTCCAATCCCGTCGTTGACGCTTATGATACTTCCAACGTCTGCCGGCACTCTCCATATGTTCATGACTTCAGAAGGGCCCCACTACCAATGGTGGCTTCTAGCTACTACTTCTTCTGCTCAGTTGACAACATCTGCGACGCAATATTCGAACTCGTTTTTCTCGCAAAGGCTCCGTCTGTCCTGTCCTGCCTGTCGTGCAGCTCTACAGTGATGGTTCGGCCGGCCTGAAGGATGAAAAAGGCTGTTCTGATGCGAAATTTTTGCATGCGCATCCACGAGCAGCGAAAGGGATATAATGATTCACCAGATGCGCCTCTCGCCGTGATTGCACTGAGGCGCCAGGTCAACGTAACTAAGCGGCACCCGGCGGACAAGTTGATCGGGGTTCGGGAGCCCCTGAACACGCTGGCGCCATCTCTGTCTACAGGGCGTGATGCCGACCAGATGCTTGCATGCCGTTCGTTCATGTAATCTGACCGCAGCTCGAACACAGGTAGCTGCACCCGCCGGGCCGGAATGGCGTCCCCTCCGCGCGCCTGCACGCCTTCCATTACCGCCCCAGTGCGGTTGCGCATCTGCCGCGGAGCAGGGCAACCTCATCGTGCAACTCTGCGTCCTCCTGGTGCATAGGGAGTGAGACCTCCTTTGTTCTGCACTTCCGCCAATGCCGTCCTGGAGAAGGGTTGACACTTCCGCTGTAGCTCGCTCACATACACTCCCGCCTCAGCGGATGGAAGAGCTACAACCGATGCTTGCCGCCCAGATGAACAAGGTCAGGGCACAGGATCAAAATAATGCTGGTCTCAAGATAAGGGAAAACGACAACAAAGAGGAGTTACGGCAGGCCGATTAAGAGTATCTTGGAGTATGGGTGACGACTGAGGCAACGCTTTCCGAGTTCCAGCAACCACAAGACTGATTTCAAGGATTTCAAGTAGGAGAACGAGAGTCTACGCGTGGTTCTTGGGATTCTAGTGGCACTGGGCACGCCACACGATGTGCGCAAATGGCGTCACCGCCTAACTGGTGAGCTGGACCCAACAAGTACTGTTCCAGTCCGGAACTGGGCGGGTCGGAGTGAGCCATGCGTGGCGGGGGAGCTTTCCGCGAACCGCCAGCATCTTGTCGTGCCGATTTCACCGATGTTACTCGCGAATCGTAAGAAGTACTGTACGTGTTGCTACTACGATGACGCGACGGCTCTAGTTACAGTCGTGCATACAGGGCTTGACACTGGGAACTGGTCCTCCTTGTTTTTGGACGCCGAATCCCGCTGCGAGTGCGAGGAGGCTGTTTCGACAGAGTATGCTCTATACGCAGGCATGAGGCAGACAGTCTTTGACGTGATGAGCGGGCGGAAGAGAAACCATAAGGGTGACCTGTTCCATTGGCGTGGCTACTTCTTCTTGATGTCGTGGAAGGCTACGGTTGTATCGGACAGCGCGCGACCGGAGCGATTATCTCACGCACTTCAAGCACGGGTGCCGCTGATGACTTCAAGATGGGAACGAGGGACTCCAGACCTCTGATGGGGCCGACCTTGCAAGGTCGAGGATTTAGCATACAGTGATATCTCTATACCAAAGGAGGGGTGTGGTATTGTGAAGGGTGACGTAGTATTTCGAAACTCTTTCGAGAGACTTGTCCTTTACGAGTCCCGAGGGTACCATGCTCAACAAGATGGGACGTCCGCGTACTGGTCCATTAAGCACCTCGCACGCCTGAACGCCTGGATGGCAACAGTAGTATCCTGCCTGCAGTGTTCGGAGGGCCGTGGCGGCCAGCGCCACAGCACTCACAAGATGATGATTTCCAGGTACCTACCCTGGGGCACTGCGCAGATACTAGGCAGAGTTTGCAGCGTTTTATGAGGCTTTTTTCCGTACGCGATTTTTGGTATGGTTCCGCGGTTCAGCGGGTGTTGTGTGAGTCGATGGATGAGGAAATGGACCGGTGTAGTGAAAAGGATGGCGACGAGTTCATTGCAGGTGCCGCTGGAGTAGGCCCAGACGAGGTGACGGTGGGTTCAGAGAACAGTGTATATCTGGCGGTATGAAAGACGTCGTTTTCAGACGACATCTGCAGTATTTTTGGCGGTTTTGTCGATTGCTACGTTGCACTTGCAGACTCGGGCGAGGGACCGTGTGAATTTTTTGTGGCGCGTCTCGCCTCTCACGGATTTTGGACACGACTCCGAGATCTCTTTCGCCCGCTGTTTTCGGACCAGAGGATGAGGAAGTGGCGACGAACAGAAGTGAGAGAAGGAAGGAACCCTTAGTCTAGGAGTCCACAAACAATGCTCTATATTGTCCTGCCTCTCACATACCTGCCCATTCCCTTACGAAGACAGATGCACATCCCCTCCCATGCGCGCAGGCTCATACAGGTGGACTCATACCCCGCTGCAGCAATGTATAGCTGCAGCCGCATATTGCAAACGATGGGATACTGGCAACATTTTTTGCCCAAGTCGCGAGTTATCATCACTTGAATTCCTACCAAGTAAGTCATTCTGGTTACGCACTACGTTTTGCTGCTCTCTGAGTGAGATTATGTCACCACTCCGAAATCCAACTTCTCGATTTTTAATCTCGCAGAGGTGTGTAGTCTAGTCCCTAATAGTCTTCGTTTATCTTGGTATATACGGAATACTCCCTGGGCTGACCGCGTGGATAAAAATAACCGATACAGTAACAGCGTGAGTCGTCAGGGCGACTTTCATGATATTCCTGTCAGTTTAAGCGGCAGCAACGTTCTACCACCATCGTGGCGCCTTGATCCCCATGAACAGGAGTATGGTCGTGCCAAAGGTACAGCCGGTGCTTTCGAGGATGCCATCTCCTGTTCTCACGCTTTTGCCAGCTCCATAGTCGATGGTACTTACGGCGTGGATACTCTGTCAGTTCGAAGCCCTCCGAACTCCTACCAGGTCAGGGTCCTCAAAAGTGACTGCCCTTGTAACAGCTCCTGGACTTAGTTTGACGGCTTGTCTGCAATGGCCCTCACTAAGCTCAACATAAAGGACCGAGTTTTCTCGGTCCCCGTCACGCCGCCAGCATATTGATTCGTTCATATCGCAAACAAAAGCCCATATGAGTACTTCGTCGTCATGACAGCGGCTATGGGCAACAGTGATTCTTCAACCGACTCCTGCCGTTCCGAAAAATCTGGAATTCTTGAGGTCTTTCAACATGACCTTCTGAGTGCAGTTGTCCACCTCCTCGACAGCCTCATGACAGACATTCGTACAAGCGGCTTCACTTCCCCACCTGATAGCGGACGTCGGCAGGAGACACTATTAAGTCTAATAATACCCGCAGTTTGAAACCTGTTTTACCATTCTAGCTCTACGATCATTGCACTCAAAACTCCACCAGATGCTCGGTCGGATCTAGTAGCACTAGACTAGGACTTCCACTTGATGGACACACAGGTACAGTAATGGTCGCCATGGTGCTGTAGTGTGCAATATCCCGTTGTGGAAATTCTCACTGAAATAGTACAGCGTGTCGTACTGCACGTTCCAATTATACTTAGTGGCATACTCTAACGCTTGGAAGCTCCACCCTGGATCCGCTCCACCACATCTTTGTTTATGTGAATGAGTGCGGACTCCCACCGGATACTGTACGATTACTAGCACTACCCTTTCTGTACGAGCCGTTTTCTAGTTCTACGTGTAGCATTAGTTCATCACGACTGTCACCAGGTGGAGGCTGATCTCTATTCCGATGTGACTCTCGCTTCCAATAAATGAATGGCCAGTTGTACAGACAGCAGACACGGATTCGCACCGGTCCGAAGTCTGACTTTCGTAGTACTGGTCATTGCACTGCCCTCTTCGGAACTCTGGTCCACTCATACTGGCTGGAAGAATACAATCCGTAGAATTCCACGGCGTACTCATCCTTTAGCAGAAACTAGGACACCCGTAGGTTCACGTCTGTGCTTTCGGAAACGGATGCGGACGTCCACTGATTGCAGTACGAGTTCTAGTCATGCCCGTAGTTTACTAAGTGCTTTGCAGTTCCAGGTCTAGTACTACTAGACTCGGACTTCCCCCAAGTGGACGCCCAGGTCCAGTATTACTGGCTGATATACTACGGCCTGTGAAAGTCTAGGATGCAGTTATACTGCGCAGCATACTGCGACCTGTGGAAGTCCATCCGTAGTTTTACTGCACTACAACTGCATTTTTTGCGGTTGGAAATGCAGCAGTCCTGCTGCATTTCGAACTGGAAAAAGTGCAGCCGCGCATTGGACTTACTCGAACTAAACAGAACGTTCACTGCCCGCGCTGAACGGCCAGTCTCGTTCTACTGCATCTTCGTACTGCCACATGAATAGTCCTTCTGAAGTATTTGGGCGGACCTACGTCTTCAGCATCATGCCCTACTATTCACCCTACTCCCTTGACCTCTCCACTTGCAATGAACGACCTTCTCTGCACCGCATCGCACACGAGACATCTCGCCACTTTCCACCGACGCCATCCATCCCGCCCACAATCCGTTCCAGTATGCACACCAGACGATACCCCCACCCGAACTCCCTCAACCTCTCCACCTTCAACAGCCCGCACTCTCTGCATCGCATCACACACGTCACGCCCCGTCCCTCCTCAACGACGGCACCACTCCCGCCCACCATCCATTCCAGTTTGTCCACCACGCCCCACCATCACCTGCACTCCCTCATACTCTCCACCTTCAACAACCCGCACTCCCCTCATCGCATCGCGCACCACACGTCTCGCCACTCTTCAACAACACCACGCGCCCCGCTCAAACCGTTCGTGCACGTGCGAAGTCCGTTTCTATTACGCCCTGCTTACCTGTGCACGCCATTGCATCACAAAGAAAAAGAAATCGTCGCTCAGTACTTTTTGTTGACGACAGGGTACCTTTGCGGACGTGAGGTGATGGCGCCGCCCGTCGCTTTGGCTTAAATACGGCCCGTAGGAGGTTCTTGCGTCTCACACGCTCCCCGCCGTGCCTCGAAACTACCCTAGACCGTACGAAAGTTTGAAAAGCTTGCAAACACGGGTATTACAATATCACTGCTTTTCGAATCCCACCTCCCGTTGTAGTACTCGTCAGCGAAGGCATGATACTTTCTTGGAGACCCAGCCAGTGGCGTGCCCCTTTGTCGAATGGCAGGCCCCATATTCCGCCTTGACCACTCCGGCGTGCACGAGAGCTGTACTAGGTGTCGTGAACGGAAGGGTACTTGCCAGCAGACATACCGCCTTGTACTCAGTAAATGCAGTAAGAAAGCTCCACCGCTAGAAAACGATCTACCTCTCTGTTCTCCCACTCCTCTCGCCAGCCCACCTCCTTGCAGCCTTCTTTTCCAGCCCTCAACATGCGCGGCAAGTTTCGGCACTCCGTTTACTCGTCTTCCGACCGGTTTTCCTTCTCCAAACACGAACAACAGGGTCCCTGCGGAACACACCGACTGCCTGAGCCCGACTCTACTTCTCCGCAAGGTTGGCACGCCCCAGAACCTCCTGGTCTTTACGATGAGAACGTCTTTTCTGGTGAGGCTCTAGCGCCTCCGCTACCCACGCCCCCATTCCTGTGTCTTCTGTATGCAGAACCGACCCAAAGTAAGACTGACTGCCTCATCGAATCTATTGCAGTTGTTCTTGCCGAAGTAGAGAGGGTTGCCGGCGCGCGCACAGTTGAGGAGATCCTCGGTATTCCGAGAGATCTCGACTTCTCCCTCGCGCGCTTTCGAGACCGCATTCGGTCCTCACCGGAATATCGCTCCCTCACACTCGCTGTTGTCGAGGAGGAGCGTTACCATCAGGGCTTCTCCACGACTGACGTGTCGGACCACAGCGGTACGTCCTTCGGAACTGCCTACTTCCGGGATCCTGTCGAGACCCTGCGAAAAAAAGTAGCGCAAGCTAGCACACAGCCTCGCTTTCCTAGTCCTTGTGGTGACCCACCGCAGAACGACACGTATCTCTTCGCGCATCCCCTACCGACTGACGCGCTCCGGCTATTTTGCAGAGACCTCAAGGAAGAAGTCATGGGTAGCGAGCACGAGGGTGTCACCTGGGAGACCCCAACGTCGGGGACCCACAAGTTTGTAGGTCGCATACAGATCTATACGGATAAATCCGTGACTACATTTAAAAACAGCGCCCTCGTCGCGTATCCCATGCATCTCACTCTCCTCAGCTTCACCGCTGCTTTCCGCCGACGCTGCATAATGTCCCGGCACACGGTCGTTAGCTATCTTCCTGTCCAGCTCTTCCGCACCGCGGACGCCAGAGACTTTGATGTCCATCCGCCTTCTTCGACTGCTCCCACACCACACACGAAAACCTCCCTGATACACTCCGCCCTGCTTTCTCCGCTAGTTCCTCTGTATGAAAGAGCCCCCATAGGCTTCACATGCTTTCATGTCTACCATAGTCTCTGGAAATATCGACCAGTCCTCACCAGCTACTGTTGCGACATACTCGAGGCGAAGGACATCACCGGCACTCGATCAGGCACAAGAACTAGCCAACCCTGCCACCGTCGCAAAGTGCCTTCAGATCTCCTCACTTTGTCCACCTCATTCGGGCCGCGCACCACGCAGTCCACCATCTATCATCGCGGAGAAGTGGCAGACCTCGAGCCCGACGCCGCTGCTCATGCGTTGCTGGGCAGGCTGCCCCAGGCAAGAGCTGGCACAGCACAGGCGCAGCAAACCCTTGCCACCGCATCCCTGCAGAGATTGCGATCCTTTTTGGAAACATGTCCCCTCCTTCCATCCCATTCTCGTCTCGACATGCACTCCATATCGGGTTTTGAACCGCTGCGCAACTTCCACCTCGGCACCTCCAAGCTAATCAAGACCAACATATTCCTTAGTCTCGACTTCCACGTCCTATTCACAGCGCAAGCTTCCTCCGGCAAGAGTCCGAAGCAGTTTAGAAACATCGGCAGTGCTCTCCTTCGCGGAGTCAACACATTTCTGGCTGCTATTCAGGGGGACTTCGACATTTGGGGCCTACACATCGACTTCTCCGCCTCCGATAGATGCAGTCTCCTGAACGGACTTTACGCAAATGAAGGAGTCCGCGGCATGCTGGAGGCCAAACACTACGAGTCCGTTGACATGGTCTTTACATTTATCGCAGGATTTATTGATCGTTAATGTGATGAGGCTGACTCCGCGCCCCCCGCATCCATTCGCGCTCGGTACTCAGATATTCTAATAGTCATCTCGAGACAGGAACTAAAGAAGTAGTGGAGCTTTGCCGAGGTTGGCAATCCAGAGGACCGTGTTAGTAAGTTTAAGACCTCCATGATCCACATCTTTCGGGACCACCACCCAAACAGGCTGAAGACACTCAAGTTTTATCTAGTCGTGCACTTTGCAGATGACATCTGCAAGTTTGAAGGCTTTCAACATCAAAATGCCGGCCCTTATGAACACGCTCACATCGCATTCAAGCAAGACTCTTGCCGCATCTCCAAGGAAAGGGCAAGTGCTACGGACAACACCGCCCACCGAATCCAGCACTCCGAAAAACTTGCTGGCGTTCGTACTGAAGTTGTCTTCGTCTGACAATCGCGTCGCCTCACACCCGCGCACCCGAATCTAAACGACAGAGACGGGGCGAATCTTGTCAGGGAAAGCTTCGGAATGTACCTTCGCGAGCTCGCTCCTTTGAGATCCCTCCCCATGCCGCTGCACGGAATCGAAGAAGGCGGCCTCACCGCCGCGATGCTCCAATCACAAGGCAGTGAAGCTCCCGACATCTGCATCGATCTTCTCGTCCAGCTTGGTGACTAGCGCACCACTGTCCCGCTGGACCTTGTCCGCGCCGAGCTTCTCCAGCACCATTCAGACCACACATGTGACACTGTCCAAATTAATATCCCCAAAAGTGGTGACGGTCTCGCCGACTTCTGTCCTTCCGTCAACAACGATGATCCTGACATGAATGTCATTCGACTCGACCTAATCCGGAAACATGTCATTCAGCGCGTTTATACAAATAACAGCTTCGGCCTGGCGAAACGGCAAAGATTCAGCGTCGTGCTTCTGGCCACTTCCGACGAAAAAGACCCAGGCACTGTACGGATAGCCCAGGTTCTGTCTCTCTTCCGTATGCACAACTCTAAATCACGGGAACCTATCGAGTCTGCCTTCGTTCGGTACATGGATTATATATTGCACCAATCCACGCTGTTGGTAACACTTTCCAAGGCATTTGCTTGCGGTGGTCTACAAGCGAGAATGTCAATCGCACAGACAAACCCGTCCCGCTCATAGACATGCGGCGACGAGCGCGTCAAGCTTCTGCTTCCCTATGGTTTGGGCTGTGCAAGTCCTCTGGTATTGTTGGGACAGCTGACGTGGTGCGGACAGTTTTCATTCTCCCCCCTTTCGCCACTCAGCTCCAGGGGCTCTACCATCGCTCGCACATAACCCGGTTATACACAGACCCACAAGCACGGCCAATCCTACCTGAACCACCGTCTCTAACGGACACGCCATTCCCTCCGCACTAGAATTATACACACGGGAGAACTACAATCTGTTTTGTGAGCTACCAGCACCCAAGTACGAGTTCGTTTTCTTTTCCCTCTCCTTTCTGTCAACAGATACTCGTCGTCACCTCCAACAACAGCGCGCTTAGAAGAATCCCGAGTGGTAGCCCAAATCCGTGACAGGCCAGACGCCCCATCGCAGAATTCATACGGTCCCTCGCTTGAGTCTGCACGTGCAACGTAGCAACCTACAGCACCGCCATGCATGCTGCAGATGTTACCCGAAGACCAAGTCTTTCGTACTGCCACGTCCAATTTGTTCTCTGAACCTACCTTCACCACGCTGGCGGGGACTCCACGGGCGCCAACTATGCGCTCCTCGTCATCCTCTTCACAAGGCCGTTCGATTTCAGCATTCAACAACTCACGCGACGCTCCCTGAACCGTCGAACCCTACCAAAACATTTCTTGCGGGACAATACGGGATAGAAGGCTGCGAACGCTGCCTAGTATCTGCGCGGTTGCCAGGGGCAGATACTTCCACATTGTCAGGCTGGAAGTGCGTCGGCGCTGGCCGCCGCGGCCCTCAGCATGCTGCACGCACGATAGTACTGATGCTGTCCAGGCGTCCGGGCATGCAAGGTGCATGAGCTACCCGTACGCGGACGTCCAATCCTGTTCAGCATGGTACCGTAGGAACTCGTAAAGGACATGTCTACCTAGAAAGTTTGGAAAATGTACGTCATCCTCCTCAAGATCACACACCTTTTTCGGCACAGACTAATCACCGTTGGCTAGATCATCGACCTTGCTGAGTGGGCGTCATGAGAAGTCTGGAGTCCCGCGCTACCCTTCTGAGCGCACCGGACTCACACGCGCTTTAAGTGCCTGCGATGAGCGCTCCGCCCACTCGGTGTTAGGTACAGACATGGTCTTCGGAGACATGAAGACGGAATACCCAGGGCATTGGAACACATTTTCCCTAGCGTTTTTATTCCCTGCGCCCATCACGTCAGAGATTGTCGGCCTCATCCTAGCACATAGACCAAACTCTGTTGAAACAAGCTCCTCGCACTCGCGGAGAGAGTCAGCGTCCAAAACCGAGGATGCCCAGTTCCGGATGCCAAGCTCTACACGCACCATTTCTACCCGAGCCGTCGCCTCGTCGTAGTGGAGACGCGTACGGTAATCATCAGGATTGGCAGCAACCATCAGTGAAATCGGCACGCCACCCTCCATGCCGTCCGTGGGAAGCTCACCCGCCACGCCTAGCTCACTGCGATCCGTCTAGTTCCGGACTGGAATAGAACCTGTTGGGTCTAGCTCAGCAGCATGGCGGGGGCACCATTGTAGAACCTGCTTCTCGATGGCCTTGGCACCACTAATGTACTCTGCCCCGACTCCTGTCATACGCTTAACATTCCGACCACGTTCAGTTCGCGCACGCGGTGTGGCCTGCTGGGTTCCACCCGAAATCCTGCCTGCCGCGTGTTGGCTCTCGTGCTCCTGCTTTGCATCCTTGAGTACGGCTTGTAGTCGCAGAAGCTCGGAACGCGTTGCTTTAGTCGTCACTAGCACCTCAAGATGCTCTTCATCGGCCTGCCGTACCATCTCCTTCTAGTCGCTAGCCCAAATATTAAGACCACTAATCTCTCGGTCCTGCGCCCTCGCCCTATTCGTCTGCTCGGCAAGCATTGCTTATAGATCTTCCATCGGCTCACGCGAGATCGATTGTGAATGAGCTACGGCGGAAGTTTCCGCAACCCTTTTCCGTGACGGCATGGGCAGAGGAGGAGAACAATGTGGTCCCACCCGCGATGCAATAAGAGGAAGCAAGGTCGCAGGATAAGTTTACCCTGCTCCACAGCGAAGGTACAACCTCACGGGGGCGGCAATGCCGAGCGTCCGGACGCACGGAGCGAATACAATTTCGGCCCGAACAGTGACACTGGCTGCGTTCGAGCTGCGATCAGACTGAATAGACGAGCGACAAACAGGCACTTGGTTGGCTGCCCGTCCTGCTGGAACTGCCGGTGCTACAGCAGCGCAGTGAATCTCCAGAACAGTAGCAGCATCGGCTCATTCATCTTCCGGACCAAACAGAGACGGAGCGGACGGTGTCTGGAGCCGGACAACCCCCGTTAACCTGCTCCGCAAGTGCCGCTTAGTTACATTAACCTGGCAGTTAGGCGCAGTCATGGCGACAGGCGCAGCTGGGGCATGATCGTCCCCCTCCCGCTGCTCGTGGGTGCGCTTGCGAGATCTTTCCATCGGACCAGGCTTTATTGTCCTTCTGGCCGGCGGATCAATCAATGTAGAGCTGAGCAACTGCCAGGACAGGACAGACAAACGCTTGGTGAGAAGAGAAAGTTCGAAAACTACGTTACAGTTGTTGGGAACGGAGGAGTGGAAGTCGTACCTAGCAGCTACCACCGGGACTTTCGCTCTTGTAAAGTCATGCACACACGGAGATTACCTGCGGACGTCTAAAGTATCAAAAGCGTCAATGGCAGGACTGCGAGCAGGAGCTAAGGGCCTGCAAATTACCATTCCAGAAAGTAACGATAACTTAGACTTGGGTCGTGCCACTACTGACAGGGGCTGAGATCTGCGCATGTGAAGATACATGGGCAAATGGATGTTGTTTCTCAGATTGAATTTCGACCATCCCTCTGCTCATTAGTTCTGCCGTGGGTAGGTCTCGGCCCTTGTCAGTAGTGATACCCCCTGGGACCCGAAATAGTCCACTTTCCAAGGTCGCTGCGGGCGCCGCAGTTCATAACTGCTATTACGGAACAGAAACGTGCGCGTGTGTCAGTATGTCGTGTTCCTGGCCGCTTTCCTCCCTGTCCGCAATACAAATGGCACAAACCTGCTGCGCCGGCACAAGACCTCAAACCCTCGTGATACGGATATGTCGCCCCGGGCTCACATGCTTTCCTTGCTTCGTCCTTGTCTCTCTTCCCTGTAATTCCATCCATGTGGTTTTCCTTGTTTCGCTTGCAACCCGCTGGTCCTCCCTCCTTACACCCCCATCAGTGCGGAGGTTCTTTCCTTCTTTCGTTTCTCACCGCGCTGCGAACATGCCACCGACTAAACTCAGCCGGCCACGGACAGTCGGCGTGTGCTCGCCTGCCTTCATTCCTCATCTCTACTCATCCGACATGAAAGCAAAGTTTCACCTGACGAAGTTCCACACTTCGGCCTTCCGGCATTGTTTCATCGCAGCAGACGGCGAGGCCTCAATGGCGATGAAGGAAATTGCCACAGTCAAGGGCAAGCGGCCCAAGCCTGGCAGTGACTTCCGCACTTCCATCTAGAGCGACAACCCGATCTTTCCCCAGCTGCGCCGCGAGTAGTTGGAGCAGATAGCGCGTGCAGGGCAGTCAATCATGTTGCTGACCCGAAGAGAAAAGAGGGTGGAGGAGATTGTGGATACGGCCCTGAGACAGAAGGGCTACTGGTTGCTCCTCAAGGTTGGCACCAAGTCCATTCCCTCTACGCTGAGCGAAGTTCCCGAAGTAGTTGGGCGAGGAACGTTTTCCATCATCAGTCCCAGATCCTTCGAGGTTCTCATGTTCTTACGCGTCATGAATGTATGGCACTCCAGGCCCGACGGCAAACGGGTAGTCGCACTGAAGAAGATGAAATAAAAGGGAAATCGTCTCGCACTTCCTCTGCAGCTCCTAGCTCGGGTGCGGACGAAGCCGGCGAAAGAAGTGAGAGTTTCGGACTGCCAGGCGGTAGTCGGACCCTACCTTTTGTTTCATCCCCACGGTCCGCACCTTGTAGCTCGCGCATCACGCACTACCGGGTCTGTACCCATCTCGCAGGAGACCACGCTGCAAACGAATGTGGGTAGCAAACATGGAGGAGAATACGAGCATGACGGTAGCGTCGGGTCGAAATGCGGAGAAGGCTGTGGCCATGCGGATTGTTACCAGTCTGCTTCTTTCGAGCTGGCAAGCCGTCGTTTTAAACGAAAATTTGTACGATGTCAAGCACCGCAGCAAATGGCCGTATCTGGACCGCTTTGAACCGCGCGATAACCACTTGCCAAGGGCGTTTCCCGACTTGGGCGGAAATGCTCGACAGGCACTTGGGCCTCAGCATGAACCACGTGAAGATGATGGTGCCTGCTCAGAGGTTACCGAGGTGCGCTCGGAGCTGTCGGATACCGATTCGTAAGACATGACACCTCTTCGTCGTCAGCGGGTGACACATTGGAACACCACGCCCAGTGGGGAGCTATGCGCCCAGCCCCGCCCTTTTCTATCTTCCCTGCTCAAAGAGGAGATGGGGCAGGGCCTGCAGGGTAGCGATAACGAAGTGGCGGATGTTGTGGCACGTAGTGATACGGGCCAAGCTAGTGAGGCTTTCCCGTCCACTCTCAACCCATGCGTACCGCAGCAGAAAGAATCTCTTCGCGAAGCACAAGAACCAGCCCACCGGACTAGCCCGTCTGCATCGCCGGGGGAGGTGTCCGAAGAATCGCTCCCCGGGGAGAATCCGTCGGCCAGCTTTCTCGCGGAGTTGGCTGGCGTGATGAAGTCGGACTGCCGTGTCCACTCCTGCACTTTCAACGACCTCCTCATTCATCATGCTGACAACTTGGGTGAGTGGCTGGACAGTAAGGTTCAGCTGCTGTTGGCGGACACTCGGCTCATCCTCAGAAGCCAGCAGGGTGTGGACAACTTTGCCCATGATGCCTTCACCCACAAGAATATGGACCACTCCATCCCAATACTCGACGCACTGCTCGCCAGAACCGGCCACAGAATCAATTTCTGTAGTGGTCCACTATTCGGCATGTAGCCTTCGTGCCTGAAGCGTGACAGACGGGAGTGGTACGACGAGGTAGGGGACGGGACTAGTGCGTCAAGGGGGAGGCAGCAGAAGGACCGCGTGTGTAACTTGGAGGACCGGCCTATGGTCCACGTCTGAGTTCGAGGTTAATACACGCGAAACCCGTGAATGAAAGGATATGGCCACGCCTCCCTCACTCAATTGGCTGTTCTCTTCTTGTGGAGTAGTGTGCCGCCTGAAGCGCAGTTCCCTCGTGTATGCTATCCAAGCGACGGGTATGTACAGTCTTCGCACGCAGCATGGACGAGCTGTATGGATGAACTCCAGCGGTTCGATCCGGGAGATGTGGTGAGAAGAGCTGACAAAGCGAGTTGCATGAAGTTGCTTCGACCTGGGCAGAAGAGCATCAAGCACATGAGTGACGTGGTGTTGCGGTATTGGACACCAGCGGACCCTGTGGTGCACGTGTTCAGTGGTACTTGCGCGACAGCAAAAGCACACCTAGGGCTCCCCAGCCATCGTCGTTTCGTGAGGTCCGACAAAAATGACTATCGCGTCCGGCAGGCTCTACCGGGCGTGCTGATGGCGGTCTGCGAAAGCGTCGTGAGCACCTCGTGCGACGTTAGCGGCTCTCCGCGGGTTCTGGGGCTTGTGACAAGGTGCTTGGACCGCGTGAAATCAAATATGTCTAGCAGGACGGGGAGCAACTCTGCGGATGCTCCTACTGGGTCTCTTCGGTATCAATGTGTACCAGGCTACAAAGTCCGGTTTATTGCGCACTACCACGGGGATAGCATGGATTCCCTGAGCTATTCAGGTCGTCGGTGAACAACCGGCCGGGGAGGTAGCACGCACTACCAGACACGCCTGACCGGCTGACGCTATCGGCCGTGGAAGCAGTGGCGAGGTGTGTAATGGTGCGTCCGTCGACAGTGAAGTACGAAGGTGTCGGACTCGGAGCCTCTGAGGACCAGGTCTTCGCGAGAGGAGGAGTAATCCTCCCCTTCCATTGGATGCTCCTGTACGGAGATCTGCGTCTGCGTACGCAGGTGAAGACGAAGATCTGCGGAGGTGGAATTTTCGGGATAGAGAAGGAACGTGACAATCAGGTAGCCCATTTCTTGGAAAGGCGGGCGGGGGCCCTTGCAGGTCCGAGGCAGAAGGTGTACCTCCTACCGGCACGATTTTGTGTGGCCGGCTTTGTGAATGACGCTCGGTCCTTGCCTTAAGATGGCGATGAGGGAAACAGGTGTGCGTGTAAAGCGCGAGACACGAAACTGGAATTCTACGAGGACCGCGGAGAATTGCCGCAGAGAGCTCCACGTGCACTGAACATTGGTACGATCCATGCGACGCGTGACACTCTGACGGCAAGGAGCTGTTCAAAAACTATGGGGTCAAACTCAGCTTCTAAATACGTGGTAGGAACTTCCAAACTATCGTGCAGGGAAACAAAGCACAGGTGAACACTACATGCCAGGTCGAAAACCAGCTCGAGCGAGCGGTCCATACTATATCGGCTGAGAAAGACTTCATCTTGGCTGCAAGATAGGTCGCCCAGGAAAGTGGGCGATTTTCGGGCAGCTTTAGCCGAAAAAAGAGGTTTCGAAAGTACCGAAAATTTAGACTAGTGGGGTGCTACTAGTAACAGCTGCTGAGATCTACACATGTGAAAACATATAAGGACGTGGAAGGGCGAAATCCTGTCTTACAAGTAGCATCGATCTGCCCATGTACTTTCACATGCCCCGATCTCAACCCGTCGCATTAGGGAGGCCCCCTCCGGCCCGAAAAGTTGTACGTTTTTCAAAGGTGGAATCCTGCTACTCTGGCCTGCTCAGGGCTGCTTCTTTTCGTGCGCGACGATAAGTGCCGCCGACCGTGGCCGTTCGAACTCCCGTGGCCCTCGTGTCACTACCCCTTCTGCACTACCACTTTCTTCTGTCAATCCCTGCCTTCTTTACCGCCATCCGTGCACCCTTGCACGCACACCGATTCTTTCAAGGCTCCTCGAAGTTCTCATTATGAAGTCCCTCCTCCGGCATTCTGATTGTCGCTCCTCCTTTCTTGGATGTGGCGCAGCTCCGAATTAACCGACAAAGTTCCCTTCACGACCTCCACCCGTAACTTGCCCACGTAGGCCATGGAGCCGCAGCCTGGTGTACAATGAGAGCGGCGGCGGCAGCCGCCGGCGTCGGGGGAGGAATTCCGGGCCGAAGCGGTCGTCGCCACACCACCTACGCGTACGCCGGGACGCCTCAGGCCAGGCGCGCCCTTCGCCCTACCACTCTCCACCGCCGGATACTTCCGACGGTGAGGACCCCGATGTGGTCGCCGTGAGGGTCGAGGAGCAGCCAGTGTCTTTCTGGACTTTGTCAAAGCCCGACTACGATTCACCCGCGGTGTACGTGTATATTGCGCAGACCACACAGTCGCAACACGTTCTTCCCGAAATCATGGAGGTCACCATCGACGGTCTCCAGGCAAGCACGGTTCAGTGCGGCTCCAAGTACGAGCTTGGCGTCATATCGGTCACAGTGCGAAGGTGCGCGAATCCCTTGCTACCGGATATCGCTGACGAGACCATCAAGGCCGACACGGTGTTCCCCGAAGATGTAAAGTGTGCTACAGTAGACGGCCTTCATCCCGGCCAAGCTGTCCTTAGCTTCAAAGAGGGAAGGGATGGCACGGTATGGCGTCGCGAGCGCCTCCGCATGCGCGTTTTCGGCCGAAGAGATCGGCAGGACATGACAGATACGGAAATCATGCCCGGCGCGCCCCAGCAGAACATCACCGCCGGACTTGTCCACATCGACAAGTCGGTCTTCCACTATGTAAAGAGTGTCACCCACTTCAACCGGGCACTCGCCCTGGACAAACACATGTATCCGTTGGCGTTGATGCAGAAAAGAACTGCGGAAGCAATGACCGAGGCCATTCTGCTGCCAGCATCTGGTCCTTCTGCCTACCGCCGCTACGTACGCGTTGCACAGAGTTTTTTTTTCCGCGACTTAGGCCTCGTGAATGTACTGAGCTACCTGTCCTTCGCCAACTCGACCTCTAAGAAGCTCGGCATCACTAACCTCGATGGCAAGCATCACTGGTCAGAGAGCGCTTGGGTCGTAGCTCTGTTCGTGATGTCCGCGTCTCCGCTCATCAACAACCCGGGCCACGACGAAACATTTGAATCTGGAGCTTTCTACGCACGCATGCACATGCATTTTTGAGTCGGCCTAGTCTTGTTTGGGAAGAATAGCAAGGCGAAGGGCCTGAGTTATCCCGGCTTTCTGCGGACTGAGTTTTTGCAACCAAAACCAATCAGAATTTCCGGCAAGCAGCTCTACCTGAGCTCGATGCGCCTCTTCTCGAAGAAGAAGAACTATTCTCGAGAAGATCTGGAAACGGGCAACAAGGCTCGCGCTACGCGCTCCACCCGTAAGGTAGCTGAGCACTTTGCTCCTGGCCCTAGTAAGGACACCGCCCCGGCTCGCGTGACAATCCGAGCAGCTGTGCCTTCTACACGACGTTTCGCCCGGCATGCTCCTGCTTGCCACACGACTGTACTGGAGCCTGCAGTCCCTGCGCGGAAGGCCCCTCCAGCGCTGCTTGCCACAGACGCGCTTGCTAGGAAAAGAACGGCTGCACCATCCCCGAGGTCAACGCATCGAGTTGTGTATGTTTTGCAGTCGAGGAAGTCTCGTGGGGGCGAGAGGGCAGGCGGGTGGTCGAGGCGAGAGGTTCCAGAGAAGGCTGAGAAGACCAAGGCGGCCCAGGAGAACACGGGGAAGTGTCAAGGTGCCCCGAAGATGTTCGACGACAAGGTTCCGAAGCAGCTGCCGGTCGGCAGTACGGACGAGACCCTGATGTTCGATAAGATACTCGAAAATTGGTAGAATTTGGGATTAATCGGGCCGCCAGACCACGAAGAAGCCAAGTTGCGACTGTGAATGGCGAAAGACCGGCACCCCATGCCCTGGCTACTTCCCATCCAAGAACACCCCCTGGGCACCGCGCGCACCTATACCTCACGATCAAAGAGGTCCTAGCTATGCATCGGCTCCAGTTCTTCACGGGAAGGTACGTGCCGTTTTGCGAGGTTGAAGGTATTGCTCTCGGTGCGGAAATCTGGAAGCCCACCCGCCATCAGATGCACTTGCAGAGGAGTACAGCAGACGTGGGTGAGAATCGTGGCCATGACCACGCCTACTATGAGAAGCGACAAGGAGGTCTTCAGCCCCTCGGCTACACGTGCCTTGAGACTTTCGCTGACTACAGCGGCATTCCATGCAGCAGCGCCGAGTCCCTGATGTTCACGCCCAAGTGGATCCTTTCGCCTGGTGAAGAGTTGTTTTGGCTCATTTGCGAGCAAACTCAACTGGGAGAATGCTATGAGACAGGGGCCGAAAGAGACGTGGTGGAACCCGATTATGAACGAGGGGGTAGACGGAGGGGACCCAGTAAGCCGGAGGCTCTGAGTCGCTCATTACTCCGGTGCACGGAGCCGGGTGATGGAAGCTTGCGAGTCAAGGGCGGATTGGATGTGGGCTTCAGCACTGCGTTCGCGGCCGGGTGCGTGAGTGAGTCAGCTTGCTGCCTTCGTCGGTCTGAGGAAGATTTCTGGTAGGAATCTGCTCATGCCTAAGACGGGCGATCGGTTTTTGGTTACTGGGAAGGAATGCCCACGGCAAGCTCTGCACAGTGACTTTAACAAGAGGTCGGAAGTGGAGAAGCTGGGCTTCTGCGCAACAATGATCGGGGCATTGAGCTTCCCATAGTGGGCGCGTGCCTGTTCAGACGTGTTTGCACAAGGGGAGGAGGACGAATATTTGGCAGCAGCGGCATTGTTCAAGATGGAGAAGATCATTATCCCGCCCAGCTCGGTCTTTTTCAGGCATGGGCATCTCAAGCACGCCGGGGCTGGATGTGAGGAACGCATTACCGAGGAGTTGACCGTGCAAGACCACGTGTACTTCATGGCGGAATGGGATGGTGTGCCAGACCAGATGGTCTACGCTTGGAGAAGTCTACCGCAGTTCCCGGGCACTGAGATGGCCCATGTTCGTCGTCGGCAAAATGGAAGAGGTGAGGAGTTGGACAGTGGGGACGACGCGGACGCGGTTGTGTTTGTAGGCCCCGACGCGGACGGGAGCAGTAGGGCAGAGGAGGTTAATCCTAGAGATGATGATTTCGAATCCAATGACTCCCAGGACTTGATTGCCCTTCCTGCAAGTAGTGAGGAGGACTAGGTAGCTACACGAAGAAGTTGCTGAATAGCGTGAAATAAAACACACTTAGATACTACATGCCAGTTCGGCAACCAGTTCCCGCGTGGAGATCATACTGTAGCGGCTGAGGAGGATTTCAGCTCATCCGCAAAACAGATCGCCCAGAAAAAGTGGGCGATTTTGGGGCTGCTATTTGAGAGAAACGAGGTCTCTGAAGTAATGAAAACTTAGATTACAGGGGTTTAACTACTGACGAGGGCTGAGATCTACACGTATGAAAGCACATGAGCAGATGGATTTGCGAAATTTAATCTCAAAAACATCATCCATCTGCCCATGCATATTCATATATGCAGATCTCAACCCCTGACATTAATGGTACCCCACCGATCTTAAAAATAACTTACTTTTCAACGCTATGAATTACACAATTATAACCTTTCTCTCACGTCGACTCGATGTTCAGTTTTTTTCTACGCTTCGTGTGATACGTGTGAAACCTTTTCAGAACAAGAAGTGTGTGCCTCCCGTTCTGCACGCCTGAACTGTAGCGCGCCTACGGCAAGGGTGGAGTGAAGTGTTGGCGTCCGTACTCCGCACGTGATTTTGATGATCGGTGGCGGTAGACCGTAGGAGGAAAGTTGTTCCGTATGAAAGGATGCCGACTCGACTGTAGGCCTCAGCCTGGGGCTGCAGTTGCCAGCACTTCGGGGCAAACCACGGAATTCCAGATGTATGAATTCGTTCGCGCATTACTAACCAGTGACGCGACGATACACAGAGCAGTCTGTATGACGCTAAACCAATGCGAAGGACAGAAACACTTCGTTTGAGCCCCGCGATACGGTTAAACGTCTTATGCTCGGCACGCACTAAATTGACGCCGTCCAGCAGCACTCGTGCAATCTGCCACGTCTCACGTGGGCTACATGTTAGTTTTTGTTTGCGTTCTACTATGTTCCCAGTACTCTCCGAGAAATTGGCGCAGAGTTCTGCATATCATCCCTTACCATACAACCTCGCCAAGACTTCCGGTGAGTCAGTGCAGTCGAACATCTCAGAACACCATGGTCATGCTCCTGGAGCCGCAGATGTCGCATCTTGCGCGTCACGGTATTCAGTGCACCGGCGCGAAATCCGTCGGGAGGTAAATGCGAGTATGGAGGGTCCGAGGTACGCTTGACGACGTGAGGCAGGCTGCAAGTCATCTTACGCCATTGAGGTATGCGTCGTGAGATGCAGGACTGCAGTGCACTGCACAATCAGCAGTGCGAGCTGGATGTTTTACTGGAAAATGAATTGCGAATAGTGGGTGCGGGCGTTCAATGGACGCGGCAGTTCAAAAATGTGTTTTGGAAGTCTGCGTCCATGCGAGAAACCGCCGTACTACACGGACTCCACGTTTTGGTATGCCACGGAAGTCAGCATTTCATAGAATTCCATAATATGCAGTATGGCTGGAATTTGTGCTAGGCTAGTCCATCGGGTGCACGTCCGCGTCCATTTCCGGAGGCACAGACTCACCATTTCCGAGCCAACTCTGTATTTGGCAAGTACTTATCGATCAGGAGATGGATTGGCACTCTGAGAAAAGCAAGACTTAGCAGCGGTATCTATCGCGCAAGTTTTACTGTGATTTCGTTTAAACGAAAACCGTGTTGAGACTTCCGTTTTCAAGAAAGTCACACGATGTGGGGCAAGCTTCAATAGCTAGCCACGTTTTGTGTCCCAGCTTCCATTCGAGCATTTCAAGGCCTAGCGATAATGAGAACCAGTATACTCCAGCCTATTGTCGTATGAGTCTGAGAAGAACTGCAGTTTTAATTCTCGGTACCCACCAGTAAGGCGATACCCAATAAAACCAAAACTGACGACGGCGTAACCAGGTTCCACCACATAGTCTTCATTTCGACTTTCGCACTTTCATTCGTACATCTCCCGTGGTCGTACTCGGGCAGATGGTCACGGTAGAGGGTAGCGACAGATATTTCGCCGGCTCCATTTCGGAATCCTTGTCGGCACCCGGACAGCGAAGAACTTATGCTGTGGTTGTGACGATCGCATATGCACCACATGCACGTGGAAAATACTGCAAACGAATCAATGATGCTGCAGAGCAAGGAAACCTACGAAGTGACTTGCGGCGGTGCGAACAAGAGACGAGATCTTTGGATATTTGTGGGGACGGCAGGAAATTGCGCGGCGGGACACAACCGGCTGTAAGTGCATTTACGTACGCATGTACTCATTACCAAAGAGAGTGTTGAGTTCAGCTTGACCAGGTGGGGCTACAGGAATTACAACGACAACGTGAAGTGTAAAGGGAGGGATTGGCAAATCACAGGATAAGTGAGAGAAAAAAGAGAACGCTCAATGCACAGAAACACGTCGGCATGCCATGGGAGTGTTGTGAACAGGAAAACAAAGAAATACAGAGGATCACGATGAAATATAGCCCGAAGATGTAAAAGATATGCGTGTTATACAAAGGAGACGGTTTCTAAGATCATCTCCCGAGCACATCGCGCGGGAAACCGGGCCGACAGAAACGGGGATCACGTAGTTCGCAAGATCATACATTTAGCGACTGGATGCAGATAAAGTCGGACTACTCGCTGACACATCAGGAACGCGGCGCAGATACCACGGCGCTGTGAAGATGAGGCCTCTCTGGAAGTTGGACACCGAGAAGAGTTACAGTGGTCGGCAGTGAGATCTACATGCCCAGCGACGCGACACTGCGGCCGCTTTACCAGTGTCGTCAAGCGCGAAGTATGTCGTGTTGCATTTTGAAGCTTTGCCCTTTACCAACATCTTGCCAGTTCTACTTCCGCCGTAATCCCAGCAAATACAATCTTCTCTCACACAGCATAAGATTCCAGCTTGAGCGGAAACAGTGCGCATTGGGAATATACGAGTTCAGGTAGCCCCTCGTCTTTGCAGTAGTTATGCTATTGGTGTGCCGCTGTGCTTTGGACTAGGCAGTTGTATTCGACTTATCAGAACACACAAAGAGTACAAGGCTGCAATCTACGAAATGCCTCATATTGCTACTTGTTTGGAGTTTGAGACCTCTGCAAGGTACTTCTCTACACATACTATCGTGATTCATGACTATTTAGGGTGGTGGCGCGCGAAAGAAATAGTGAAGAGACGTTTTCCTCTAACATGTAATGTTTGTAAATGTGTGCAGTAGACTAAGTCGCACATATCCCAAATGTCCTAGACACTATTGGCGTCGCTCTCGTTCGAGATGTGGGGAACGCTCAGTCACTGTCAGAGCGATCACTGCGATTTCTCTCACCCCTCTACGTTTTGCTCCCTCTGCCTCGCACAAACTCGCCTCGCGCTACCCCCTCTCGTTCCAATCCCAGGTCGCTTCCATCGCTGCGCTGGGCAGGATGGTAGTTGTTGCAGATGTTTTGGTTCTTCATCAGTTTGTTCGACCTCTGCTCGGCTGAGGAGTCCTTTTCTCAGTGGCTCCAGTCCAGCACGACTGCCACTGAACCCATTTTCCGGAACTGAGTACATTGGAGTACACGATATGGGAGGGCGAGAGTGAGGTTTATCAGGGGGTACACGGAAGGACACTAGGAGTGAACGGCTGAAGAGCAGAGTCGTCTTTTCGGAGCGCAGGTTTGTCCGTTGTCGATGATCACAAAATTGCTTTACTTTCTTAGATGATCGCGGGAGTTCCTTAACGAATAGCACGAACAGCTTTCATCATATCTGTACTATGTTTTGTATTGATTCTTAAAATCCCGCAGTGGAGATTGAGATTGTCTATCCCGTATCCTCAATTTATCGATGGAAATAGCTTTGCCCTGAGAAGTAACTTGTCTGTAACTGTAGCATGATAAGCATTGTCTACCAGTGTGGATAGCTTTCGTACGCAAATGCGTGACCATACGAATCAGCAAGAGACTTCTAGTTCTACTTCAACACTCCACTATCTTGGATTCGTGAGACATGGATGCCTGTGAGAGATATGAACCAGTTATGTTTGATCGAATCTAAGTACCGATCGTTGGATCGAACGCTTATGTTGTCATCTACGAAACCGGACGCTATGAGCATCCTCTGACTAGATGTTTGCGAAATCGTTAGCAAGGGTAGCGTCAAATCGAACAAAATCAACGATATTTATTTATTTCCCCGAAGCCGTACGCATTGCGAATACTGATAGTGTCGACAGTCGACTGTGTTTCCTCACTGTTTGGCCACCTGGTAATTTGATCCATGAGAGACATAGGATTCATGAGCATACTTGGGGGTTTATTTTCTACGTAGACACGTTGGGGATCACACTTGAGTGTGTAATCAAAATCAAATGCGTTGGCGAGGGGGTCTCCCTCTCCATAGAGAACAGAGCCCACAACTGGTCTACTTTTCTGCCCAGAGTAGTACAGTATAGATGCGTTGTCGTGCTCGTCCGTAACATCGATTGTGAACTGTAATTGGGGACGAAAGGCGTTGTTACTTGCATTTATAAAGTCTGCATAGACTTTCAGGCTGAAACTCTCTTCGTCCGGCTTCATGAGTAGCATGCATATTTTCAGCGAACGTCTTGGATGTTTCCAAATCTTGTTTGGCCGCTCGAAACTTTGCCGGAGAACTTAACCTTCAGTACTTTGAGCGCCCAAACTGACTTCGCAACTGATATCAAGGCCGGCGTGAGCGACCCATTCTTGCTTTGCTCGTGCAGATTGGTATTCATGATACTCAGAGGTCTGTTATGGCTGCTCTGTGTCACCAATGTAGCCCTTTCGGTGCGACATATACTCATCAGATGTCTATTCGACATGTACACCTCCACGTTTTCTGCAGTCAATTTCTTGCTCTCGATAATCGACTGTCACAACTGGCTCGTCGGTATCCTTTCGGAATGAGTTTGAGCCATAGATGAGAGGATCGTCGATGTACTCTCCACCTATGGCGCTAAGGTCATTTTTGTCTCTTTTAGAGGAAAACGAGATGTCCCGTGTAGCTTACACAATTTTGTAGTCCAGGACAACGTTCTTGGCGATCATTCTCGTCCATTGATTGCCTGTATCAGGTATCCTATCATGCGGGACTTGAAACTGGGAGAGGAGTTCACGGTCTCAACCGAGCTCTTTGCGTGGCTTCCGGTGTATCTCCCTCATGCGTTTCGAAGCAGATTGCAGACATGCTTGACTGAAGTCATGACTCGAGACACGAAATGCATGCATTGTGGCGGTACCCACGATACGTTCGGGTCAGCATTGTCAACGCCTGTGATACCAGAAACAGATGTGGACGTGCACTGAGTGCAGTACGGGGTCTAGTATTACCCGTAGTGTACTACACATTTTGCAGTTCCGGGTGTAGTATTTCTAGACCCGGAGTTCCATCTCGTGGACGTCCGGGTCCAGTAATCCTACACTTTGACATCCATGAGGTGGAAGTCCGGGTGTAGTAGTACTACATTCGAGCTTCCACCAGGTGGACGTCCGGGTCTTGTATTACGTCACTCAGACAGCCACCTGGCGGATGTTCGAATGTAGTACTACTACACCCGGACGCTCACCTCGTGCACGTCCCAGTGTCGTAAAACTAGACCTGGACGTCCACCAGGTGGAAGTCCGGATTTAGTTAGACGAGCTGATATACTACGGGCTGTGCAAGTCCAAGATGCAGTTATTCTGCGCGGCGTACTGCGACGGGTGAAAGTCCATTCCTAGTTTCACTACTTAACATAGGCACTTTTCGCGGTTGCGAATGCAGTTTTCCTGCATTCGGAACTGCGTAAACTGCAGCTGCCCAGCGCACTTACTGAATCTAGAACGAACGTTCACTGCGCGCCGTGAACGTCCGATCTCGTTCTACTACAGTCCCGTACCGCTACATGAATAGTCCTTCTGGAGTAATCTGCCGGATCTACGTTTTCACCATCATGCCCCTCCATCATCGCTACTTCGTCGTCCTCTCCGCCTCCAACAACCCGTACTCCCGGCATTGCATCGTATACCACAAGTCCTGCCGTTCTTCAACAACGCCTCCCATTCGGCCCACCATCCGTCCCAGTTTGATCCCCTCACCCCACCATCACCCGCACTCCCTCAATCACACTCCCGCACCCTCTCCACCTCGAATACCCCGCACTCCCCGCGTCGCATCGCAAACGACGTGCCTTGCCGCTCTTGAACGACGTCACCCACCCCGCACGCGTTCCCTTCCAGTTAGTACACTACACTGCAATATCACCCGCACTCCCTCACCCTCTCTACCTCCAACAGCCGGCACACCCCGCACGGCTTCGCACGCCAGACGTCTCGCCACTCTTCAGAGTCGCCACCCGCCCCACCCGCATTCCCTTCCAGTTTGTACACTACACTCCACCACCACCCGTATTGAATTGCCCTCTCCACCGGCAACAGCACGCACACCCCGCATTGCATCGCACACCACACATCTCGCTAATCTTCAACGACGCCTCCCTCCCCGCCCGCGTTCCCTTCCAGTGTCTACATTCCACCTAACCCTCCCCCACACTCCCTCATCCTCTCCACTTCCAACGGCCCGCATTCCCCGCATCGCATCGCACACCACAGGGGTCGCCAATCATCAACGGCGCCTGCCGACCGGCCCAAACCATTTGCGCACGTGCGAATACCGCTCCGAATACGCGCTGCTTACCTATGCACGACGTCGCATCACATTGAAAAACCGTCGCTCAGTACCTTCTGTCGATGGCAGGTTATCTTTGACGATCCGACGAGATGGCCTCCTGCGTCGCTGCGGTTTGAGTAGGGCCTGTGGCAGGTTCTTGCGTTTCACAGTTTTGCCGCCGTGCGTTGAAAACACCCGAGATGAAAAAATCCCAGACCGTACGGAACTTTGAAAATCTTTCAATTAGGGATACTACAGTGTCACTACTTTTCGATACCCGCCTCTCTTTGTAGTACCTGTCAGCGAATACATTGTGTGCTCTTGTGGGTACAGCCAATAGCGTACGTGTCTGTCGAATGGCGGGCCCGGCTTCCACCCTGAGCACTCCCGCGTCCACGAGACCTGGACTAGGTGCCGTGAACCCGGGAGTGCTCGCAAGCGGACCTACCATGTTTTCCTCACTGAAAATAAGAAGAAAACTCCACCCGTGGAAAACGTCCTACCTCTCCGTTCCGTCACTCCTCCCGCCACCCCTTCTCGTTGCGGCCGTCCTTGCCAGCTGTCAATATGCGATGGAAATATCGGCACTGCATCTACTCCTCTTCCGACGCTTACTCACTTTCGAAATACGAGCCACAGTGGCATTTGCGAACAAACTGACCTGCCGAGCTCGTCCCTACTCCCCCGCAAGGTTCACCCGCCCCAGAACCTCCTGTGCACTACGATGATAACCTCATTTATATTGACGCTCCGGCGTTTCTGCTTCCCTTGCTCCCATTCCTGTACCAACCTGATGCAGAACCGACCACGAGTAAGACCGACCGGCTCATACAATCTATCGCAGTTTCTGTTGCCGAAGGAGCGAGGACTGCCCGCGCGGGTACGGTTGACGAGATCACCTCTGTCGTGAGTGATCCCGACTTTTCTCTCGCGCGCTTTGGAGACTGTATTCGCTCCTCAGAAGAGTGTCGCTCCCTCGCACTCACTGTTTTTGAGAAGGAGCTTCACCACCAGGGCCTCTCCGCTACTCGTGTTTTGGGCCACAGCGGAATGTCCTTCGGACCTGCCTACTTCGAGGACCCTGTCGAGATCTTGCGAAAGCAAGTGCCGCAAGCAAGCACAGGTTCTTGGTACTTTTGGCGTTGTGGTGACCCCCCCGCAGAGCGATACGCATCTCTTCGAGCACACACTGGAGACTGACGTGCAGCGACGAGTTTGTCAAGATCTCCAGAAAGAGATCACGGGTAGCGAGCTCGAGGATGTCATCTAGGACACCCCAACGTCGGAGACCCACTCGTTTGTAGGTTGCATACAGATCTATACGGATAAGTCCGCCAGCACGCTTAAGAACAGCGCCCTTGTTACGTATCCCGGGCATCTCACTCTCCTCAACTTCACCGCCGCTTTCTGCCGACGCTGCATAATGTCCCGGCACCCCGTCGCTGGCTATCTTTCTGTCCAGCTCTTCGCCACCGTGGACGACGGAAATTTTGATGTCCTTCCATCTTCTTCGACTACTCGTGCACCGGACACCAAAAACTCCCTAGTACGCTCCGCTCTGCTTTCTCGGCTATAGCCTCTGTATGAAAAAGCCTTCGTAGCCTTCACATACTTAGATGCCTACCATGGTCTCTGGAAACGTCGCCCAGGCCTCACCAGCCACTGTTGCGACATACCCGAGACGAAGGACATCATCGGCACTCGAGCAGGTACAAGGACCGGCCAACCCTGCCAATGTTGCGAAGTACCTTCAGGTCTCCTCACTTCGTCCCGCTCACTCTGGCCTCGCACCACGAAGTCCACCATCCATCTTCGCAGAGAAACGGCAGACCTCGATGCCGACGCCGCTGCTCATGCGTTGCTGGGCAGGCCGGCTCAGGCACGAACTGCCACGGCACAGGCGCAACGAACCGTCGCCACCTCCTCCCTTCGGCGGTTGCCATCCTTTCTGGAAACATGTCCCCTCCTCCCATCCCATTCTCGTCTCGACATGCACTCCAATTCGGGTTTTGAACCGCTGGACAACTTCCACGTCGGCATCCCCAAGCTAATCGAGACGTCCATGTTTGCTAGGCTCTAATCCCCGCGTCCTATTTATAGCGCAAGCTTCCGCCAGAAACAGTCCGAAGCAGCTCAGAACCATCCGACTGCTTTCCTTTGCGGAGTCAACACAGTTCTGGCTCCCATTCAGCGAGACTTCTACTTTCCCGGCCTAGATTTCGACTTCTCCGCCTCCGAACAGGGCAGTCGCCTGAACGGACTCTACAAAAATGAAGGAGTCCGCGGCATGGTGGGGGCCAGACACTACAAGTCCGTTGCCGTGGTCTTTCCAATTATCGCAGGAATCGTAGACCGTCGCTGTGATGAAGCCGACTCCGAGCCCCTCGCGTCTATTTGCACTCAGTACTCATACATCCTAATACTCAGCTCGTGACAGGGACTGAAGAAGCACTGGAGCTTCGCCGAGGTTGGCAACCTAGAGGACCGTGTCGGTAAATTGAAAGCCTCCATGCTCCACATCTTTGGGCACCACCACCCGGGCAGTCTCAAGACCCTCAAATTTCATCTATTCACCCACCTTGCAGATGACACCCCCAACTTCGGAGGCCTACAATGTCTAGATGCCAGTGTTCATGACCACCCTCACAGTGCACTCAAGCAAGACTACAGCGGCACCTCCCAGCGAAGGGCATTAGCTATGGGCGAAACCATCCGCCGATTCCACCACTCCCAAAAACTTGCTGCCGTTCGAGCTCAAGTCGGCTCCAGCTGCCAATCCCGTCGACTGACAACCCCGCGCAAGAATCTAAACGACAGGCACGGGGCGCGTCTTGTCAGCGAAGGCTTCAGAACGTACGTCCGCGAGCTCGCTCATTTGAGAACCCTCCCTATGCCGCTTCTCGGAAACGAAGATCGCCTCCCCACCGCCGCGACGCTCCAATCACTACGCGGAGAAGCTCCCGACATCTGCATCGATCTTCTCGTCCAGATTGGTGACCAGGGCACGACTATGCTGCTGGACCTTGTCCGCTCCGAGCTTCTCCAGCAGCATTCGGTCCACACATGTGACACTCTCCAAATTAGTGTCGCCAAAAGTGGTTACGGTCCCGACGGCTTCTGTCCTTCCGTCAACGACTATTATCCCGACCTGAACGTCACTCGACTCGACCCGATGCAGAAACATTTCATTCCGTCCGATTATCCAAATAGCAGCTTCGGCCCGACTAAACGGCAGCGAATCAGCTTCGTGCTCCGGGTTGCTGACGACGGAGAACGCACCGACACTGTGTGTGTGGCCCAGGTTCTGTCTCTCTTCCGTATGCATGACCGTGAATCACTGCAGCCTACCGAGTATGCCTTCGTTCGGTGCCTGGATTGTATTCCACCAATCGACGCTGCTGATGGCACTCTGCAATGCGCCTGCTTATGGTGCTCTACAGATGAGAATTTAAATCACACAGAAAATCCAGGTCAGCTCCCAGAGATGCAGCGACGAGGGCGTCACGCTCCTGCTTCTCCCCCGTTTGGCTTTTGCAAGGGCTCTGCTATCATTGGGACAGCTCACGTGATGCGGTTAAATTTCTACATCCACCCTTTGACTCCTTCACTTCGCCGCCTTTATCATCGCTTCTCTATAAACAGGCTGTACAAAGGCCCTGATGCACGGCCAGTCGCGTCTAAACCCTCCCCTCCAACGGACACGCCATTCTCTCTGCACTAGAACTAAACACACGAGAAAACTACGACCCGCTTCGTGAGCTACCAACAAACAAGTACGGCTTCCATCCTTCTCTCTCTTTTCTGTCCGGACGGTTATTCGTCTTCTGCCCCAACAACGGCGCGTGGGAAAAATTGAGAGTTATGGCCGAACTCCGTGGCAGGCCAGACGCGTCATTGCGAATTTCGTGCGGTTCTAATCCCCTAAACCCCCTAAGTAGAAATCGACAACAGAGCCAAGCATACTGGAGACGTCGTCCGAAAACCAAGTATTCCGTACCGCCCCATAAAACTTTTTCTCTGACCACATCTTCAACACGTTTGTGGCTACTCCAAGAGCGCCTCCTAACAAATCCTCGCCATCCTCCTCACCAGACCGTTCCATCGCCTCATTCGCCGACTCACACGACGCCCCCTCAACGTTAGAAGCATACCAAAACATGTCTTTCTGAACACCGCGGCGTACAATGCTACAAACGCTGGCTCGTATCTGCGCGGTTGCCAAGGGCAGGTACTTCGAGAACGTCAAGCCGTAGGTGCGGTGGCTCTGGCCGCCACGGCTCTCAGCATGCAGCAGGCCGCATACCATTGTCGCCAGTCAGGCGTCCAGGCGTCCGAGTTGCATGATGGACCCGTACACGAACGTCCCATCCGGTTGAGCATGGTACCCTCCGAACTCATGAAGGAAATGTCTCCCGAAAGAGTTTCCAAACTGCACATCACCCTCCTCAACATCACACACCTCCTTCGGTGTAGAGCAATCACCGTATGCTAGATCCCCAACCATGCTGCTTCGCCACCATGAGAAATCTGGAGTCCCTTGCTCGCTTTCTGAACCCGTCAGCTTCACATGCGCTTCAAGTGCCTGAGATGATCGCTCCGCCCGCTCGCTGTCAAATATAAAGGTGGTCTTCCGCGACACCAGGAAGAAATACCCGAGGCACTGGACCAGCTTGTCCCTAGCGTTTCTCTTCCGCGCGCTCATCAGATTAAAGAATGTCTGCATCCTGCTCGCACATAGAGCATAGCCTGTTCAAATAGCCTTCTCGCACTCGCGGCGAGATTCGGCATTCAAGAACAAGGATGACCAGTTCCCGGAGCCAAGCTCTGCATGCACTATTCCAACCAGAGCCGTCGCCTCAGCGTAGTAGGAGCGCGTATAGTACTCCTTTCGATTGGCAAGAAGCATCGATAGAATGGGCAGGACACCGTCCAGGCCGTCTGCGGAAAGCTCCCCCGCCACGCATGGCTGACTGCGACCGTTCCAGTTCCGGACTGGATCGGAACTTGTTGGGTCCAGCTCAGCAGTTTCGCGGTGGATTATTGCAGAATTTGCTTCTCGACGGTCTTGGTGACACCAATCTACTTTGCCCCCACTTGTATCTTACGCTTACGGCTGTGATCACGTCCAGTTCCAGCACGCGGTGTGGCCTCGTAGATGCCACGAGAAATGCCGCGAGCCACGCGTAGGCTCTTGTTCTGTCGCTCGACTTCCTTGAATTCGGCTTGTAGTCGCAGAAAGTTGGAAAGCGTTGCCTTGGTCGTCATCCGAACCTCAAGAGGCTCTTGCTCGGCCTGCCGTAGCTTCTACTTGTAGTCATTGACCCTTGTCTTGAGACCAGCAATCTCTTGCTCCTCCGCCCTGACCTTGCTCGTCTGCTCGGCAAGCATCGTTTCTAGCCCTTCCATTTGCTCACTCGAGATCAGTCCTGAGCGAGCGACAGCGGAAGTCTCAACCCTTGTCCGCGAGGGCATGGGCTGAGGTGGAGACAAAGAGGGTCTTTCCCCCGATGCACCACGAGAGGGCATGGTCGCACGATGAGTTTGCCCTACTCCTCGGTGGATGTGCGACCACACAGGGGCGGTAATGCTGGGGGTGCGCACGCGTGCAGTGAACGCAGTTCCGGCCCGGACGGCGAAGCTGGCTGTGCTCGAGTTGCGGTCAGATTGAATGGACAATCTATACGCAGGGATTTGGTTGGCACCACGCCGCGATGAGACTGCCGCTGTTACAGCAGCACCAGGAGTCGCTAGAACAGTGGCATCGTCAGCTTGTTCACCTTCTGTACCAGAAAGAGACGGCGCCGGTGTTTTCTTGTGCTGGACAATCCCCATTGACCTGCCTGCCCGGTGCCGCTGAGTTGCATCAACCTCGCGGTTCGGTGCAGTCCCAGCGACAGGCGCAGCCCGGGGCATCATCCTCCTCTTCGCACTGCTCGTGGGTGCCCTTGCGAAATCGTTGCATCGTAAAAGCCCTTCTCGCCCTTCTGGCCGGCGGGGCCATCGATATAGGGCTGCGCCACAGGCTAAACAGGACAGACGGAGGCTTGGTGTGGAGAACATATCCGAAAACTATGTCCCAGTTGTTGTGGACTGAGGATTACAAGTCGAGCTTAGCAGCTAAAACTGGTAGTGGGGCCCTCGTGAAGTCATGCACACACCGAGAGTGCCTCCCGACGTCTGAAGTATCATAAGCGTCAACGCCAGGACTTGAAGCAAGGGCTGAGTGCATACAAATGGGCATTCCAGAAAGTCTCGAAAACTCAGACTTGGGTTGTATCACTAGTGACAGGGGCTCAGATCTGCACACGTGACGATACATCGGCAGATGTGTGTGGTTCCTCAGATTAAATTTCGTACGCCCATCTGCTCATGTCTTTTCACATGTGTAAATCGCAGCCCCTATCACTAGTGACACCCCCCTAGTCTGAATTTACATTACTTCTCAAACCTCTTTTTCCTGCTATAGCGGCCCCGAAATCGCCCACTTTTCTGGGCGACCATTCTTGCGACCGAGCCCGACTCTTCCTCATCTGCTATATTCTGGCCCGCTCACCCGAAAGTGGTTCTCAAACTGGCACGTAGTGTTTAATTTCGTTTACCCGCACGCTACTTTGGAACATCCTAGCACATACTCAGAAGGTAAACTGATCCCCGTAGTTTGTGAGCAGCTCCGCTCCCTTCAGCATCTCACGCATCTTACGGACCGTAACGGTGTTCCGTGAACGTAGAGCTCTCTGCGACGATTACCCTCGATCCTCTCTACACTCCACGTTTGTGTCTCGCGCTCCAGAAGTACATCTATTTCGCTCTTTCTCATCCCCAGGCAAGTACCGGGCATCAATCACGATCCCGTCCACACAAAATGGTGCCGGTACAACATAAATCTTGTTCCTAGAACCTTCACGAGACTCCGCCCGCCTTTCGACGACAAGAGCTACCCGGTTGAAATGTTCTTTGTTTACTCCCAAAATTCCGCTTCCGCAGATCTTCGTCTTCTCCCGCGTGCGCTCATGCATGTCTGCATATGGAAGTATCCCATAGACTGGGAGGATCGTTTCTCCATTCGCGAAGACCCACTCCGCAAACACCCCGGGCCCCACGCCTTCGTACTTCACCGTCCACGGACGCACCACCACACACCTCGCCATCGCTTCCACTGCCCGTAAGGTTCGCGGGTCCTGCGTGTCCAGCAGGGCGTGGTACTTCGCTGTCCACTTTCCCACCGATGCCCGTGAATAGCATAGGGAAAGAACGGGATCCCTGGTGTAGTTCGCAATAAACCGGACTATGTAGCCCGGTAGACAATGATACCAGGGACACTCAGTAGGAGCATCCGCAGGGCTGCTGTCCCTCCTGGCAGACACTTTCCGTCTCACGCCGGCCAAGTACCTTGTGCTAAAGTCCACAACCCGCGGGGAGCCACCAATGTCGCACGTAGTGCTCACAACACTTTCTCAAAACGCCTTCACCAAGCACGGTAGAGCTTGACCACCGCAGTCGTCATCCTTGTCGCACCCCACGAAACGGTGATGTCTCGGAATCCCTAGGCGTGCTTTTGCAGCCGCGCAAGTACCACTGAACAAGTCCACCACAAGCTCCCCCGGTGTCTAACACTGCAACACCAGCTCGCTCATGTGCTTGATGCTCTTCTGCTCACGTCGAAGCATCTTCATGCGGCTCCCTTCGTCAGCTCTTCTGAACACCTCTCTAGGCTCCACCCGCTGGATTCCATCGATACAGTTTGTCCAGGCTGCGTGCGAAGACTGCACATATCCGTTGCTTTGGTAGCATAACCGGGCGAGCTGCACTTCAACCGGCACATTCCTCCGCCAGAAGTGAACAGCCCATTGCACGACTGAAGGGTGGCCACATCCTTTTATACCCGGGTTTTGCGTGTAATGACTTCGAGCTCGGACGTGGACCATCGGCTGGTCCTCCACGTCGCACACGAGGTCCGTCTGCCGCGTCTCCCTGGACGCACTGGCCCCGTCACTTCCCTGTTCGTACACCTCTCGGCTGTAACGGTTGAGGCGCGAAAGACACGTGCCGAATTGTAGACCTCTACGGAAAATGATTCCGTGACCGGTTTTGGCAACCAGTGCGTCGAATATTGCGATGGAGGCCTCCACGTCCGTGTGGGTGAGGACAGCATGAGCAGAGTTGTCCGCACCCCGCTCGCTTCTGGTGTCGAACAGAGGGTCCGTCAAAATCAGGTGAACCATACCCCCTAGGCACTCACCGGAGTCTTCGGCGTAATGATTGAGGAGGTCGTGGAAAGTGCAGCTGTGGACACGGCAGTCCGACTTCATCACGCCGAGTAACTCTGCGAGAA
>JAUKWC010016547.1:0-19352 GCA_032356245.1 Endocladia muricata | reverse complement strand
CAGCGCGTGATAGAGAAGTCGCGATCCCTCAGGATGGAAATAATCTCATCAACCGTACGCGTGGGGCCACTCCTCTCCACCTCGCCGAGGTAAACTGCGATAGATTCTAAGAAGAGATCCGTCTTACTTGTGGTCGCCTCGACGGCTGAGTGACAGGGAAATGGGAGCACGGGCAAAGGCGGCGGAGCCTGATCACGAGGGACGCTGTCCTCTTCGTGGGAAGATGGCTCCGGGACGGCCAAACCTTGCAAAGACGGAGGAATGAGCTCGACTGGATCCTGCGGTCGGAAGTAACACTGTTGCTTATGTTCGGAAAGAGAGTACGCGTCGAGAGACGAGTAGGCACCCTTCCAGAATTTCCATGGCATACTGAACACAACCAAAGAAAGCTGCAAGGAGAACGGCTGCGTGGAGGAGTGGGAGAATAGAGAGCTTTGACGATTTCGCCGGGTGGAGCTGTTCTCTTGTGCTTATTACATACAAACCGACAAGTCCGCTCGTGATCAATTTCACGTACACGCTACCCAGTACAGATCTCGTGGACGCGGGAGTACCCACCGTAAAAGGTGCGCCCGCCATTTGACACACACGCACAAAGTTGGATGTGTGGACAAGAGGGTATGACCCATTCATTGAGGGCTACTACATAGAGTTGTCGGATTCGAAATGCGGTGATATCGACACACCTCGCGCTGATAGAGTTTCAGAGTTTCGTGCTGCCGAGGGAAATGTCGAAGCACGGCAGAGCGACCGTGGAATGTTCGAACCTGCCATAGAACCTATGTAAACCGCAACAATGCGGGACGGCACCTCATCACATATGTGTAGATACCCTGACATCGACGAAACTTACTGAATTTTCTTTTCTTTTGATGCGATGGCGTGCGCACGTGAGCAGCGCGGCTTTCATTCCGTTTTTGCACAAGACTGAAGAGCTTGGGCAGGATGCGCAACCTTTTCAGGCTTGTGCGAATACTAGAGCCAAACGAGGGTTGTATGCGTGGTGCGGTTGGAGAGTGGCAAGGTGTGGGGTGTATGGTGCCATGCGGGGATTGCTGGTCGTTGCAGATCGAGAGGGTGAGGAAGCGGAGTAATGGTGAGGTTTGGCGATGTAAAATGGAACGGAGGGAGGGCAGGAGACGTGGTATGGTCGGAGCGTGGAGAGACATGGGAGATGTGATGCGGTGTCGATTGTAGGGATCGTTGGAAGAGAAGGACGGAGGAGCAGACTTGGGATGGTAATGAGGCGTGATGGTCGTAACATCGGTCCGTCCAGTTTGTCCAGAATTACGGCACATGTTGCGGTAAGGAAATCTAGAAAAATAAGACCGGACATCTATCGCACGCAGTAGACGTCTAGTGTAGTTTCGAATGGTTCTATATGGAGCAGAGCTGCGTTTGGAACTGCACAAAGTGAAGTTGTAGTACGTTTCAACTAGGGGTGGACTTCCACATATCGCAGTACACCACGCAGTATAACTACATCGTGGAATTCCACAGCCCGCAGTATACCTGCTCGTATGAGTAGACTGCACTTCCAAAAACCTCAGCGCAGTGAAAAGTATTACTAGATATGGACGCTGGCTTGATGGAAATCCGAGTCTACTAATACTAGATCCGTACGTCTGCCTGGTAGAGGCCAGCGTCTAGTGATACTAGACCTGGATCCGCAAAACGTCTAGTAAACCACGGGTATTACCAGACCCCGTATTGCACCTCGTAGACGTCTACACCAATTCTCGGAAACGCAAACGTCATTTTGCGCCACCAAGACACTTGATATATGAGTTGGAAGCGCAGTATACTGCGTAAATTGCAGTACGAGCTCTCTGTGCTACTAAGTAGTGAATTGCGAATAGCGGATGTGGACAATCACTACACGCGACAGTTTAAAAAACAAGTTTAAATGTCGTCGTCCATGCGAGAGACCGCCGTCCTACACATGTTTTATGTTTCTAATTGCTGTAGAAGTCAGCGTTCCATAGCACCCCAGTAAGTGTAGTATGAGGGAAAAGGCTATTAAGGTACTGCACCCGGCAGAAGTCTGCATCCATTTCTAGAAACACAGACGAGCTTGCTATAGAATACTTGGCCAGCATGACATGAAACGTTTCTGGGAGCTGTATAAATGACCATGACGATTCCTCTGTTGTATTTCTACATCATCAACGTCTGCTGGACTAATTACTCCTCTTTAGTCCAAACTGCGCTGAGGATCCCATGCGTTCTTTGCGTTATTCACATCTTTTCGTAAACGAATCGTCAGCAAGGTACAATGGCATCCTGTGCACGCAAAGCTCTTGCCCATTGCTGGTAGTCGAAGAAATGGCGGGCTGTATGGTAACGCGTCCTTCATCGATGAGTTTCGAAGTTTTAAGACTTCGCTATATGCAGACTAACTTTTCGTGAAAGAGAAAACGGTACTCCCTTTTCAGGGATGCTTTAATAGACAGACTTGTGCCAGTGCGCGATGGAAAGGACGAAAATCTAGGAAATTATAACTTCGGGGGTGGACAAAGAACGGGTCAACAGGGTTGCCCTTTTCGTGCAGACAATTATCCAGTCCCGCGGACGCCTCACCCGTAAGCCGTATATTTTTCTGGTAGCTTATTGCATTGCAGGGCTTATGGACGATGCTCTGTACTTGCGTGGGGATAAGGACGAGTGAAACTGTGCTATGCTTAGAGCCCAAGACGGAAACACGGGGGTTCACGAGGATCGCCGGAACTTTTCGGAGAGAGCTCCGCGCTCACTAGACATTACAACGAGCCGTGCACCGCGTTAGATTTTGAAGGGCGAGGAGCTTTCACAAACTACTTATATATGTTCATCTTTTTAGTAGAAGGCAGCAATCTTTTGCATAGCGTGCAATAAAACAATCCGAAGTACTGTATGCGAGTGTGAAAACCAGTTTCCACGAGCGGACTACGAGTGGGCTGCTCGAATGGACCTGGGCTCAGCCGCAAGAGTGGTCGCCTAAGAACGTGGGCGGGTTACAGGGCGCTGTAGCAGAAAGAAGAACTATCAAAAGTAATGTAACTTTATATTGTGTCCTGTCGCGGACTAGACCCAGCATCTTATTCTCATATGGGTGCAAGTACAATTATGTGATGTCCGAGAGGGCCCACGTAAAAACTGAACCGATATTCTCACGCGGCTCCACTATGATTACTCCACTGTTTATGTACACCCAAGACCTGGGCGCGTGCACTTCCTGTATGGACGAATAGTCAGCTCGCTTCCAGAACTGACTATAGTCCTGTGCTCAACGGTACGGGCTGCTTACAGCTACCACAGAGCAACTCATTTGCCGTGTTGGCACACCCTCACTGTGTGGTTCCAGTTGGAGATTCGCGACGTGTCATTAGAGCTAGAGATGTAGCAAAACTTAGCCATGACGCAACCCCCTATGGTGTGTAACTGCTTGAGCGGTACCATGCCATCGATGCGATGGTGCACACAATCCCTCATCACGATTTACAAATCGGAGTTCGAGCCAGAACAAGTCACATCGCTTATTTTGTTACCGACGCGTCAATAGTATCGCAGGCAGTAATGCCGCTGTTCGATTCCGGTGTTCCGTAACTCACTGTAATGTCGATTTGTACTCGCCTGCACTACTAGTAATCATAACTTTCTTGGATTATGTGCTTGGAACAGATTGACTTCCGAGAGAGTTCTGCTTTCAGTACGTGCCATCTGAGTAGGCATTTGATGATAATAACACGTTAGTTAGGCGTCATCTTAGACCTCCCAACCAGTCCCTCTCTCCAATCCGCGACAAACTGAATGTTCGTTTTCAAGTCCCCGTGACTTGTCCAGCTGTTACTGTCGTAACGTCTACGTGACCCGCCACGCGTTTCTCTGAACAAACGTTCTGGCCAAACATTGTGATTCGTGTTTTGCCCTCAATGTTAGTAGAAGTACAGGAAACGAAGCATTGGAGCGGTTGGATGAATCAGGATCGAGACTACGGCACTTTCTTACCGAGTCTAGCATCTATTGGACATTGAGTTTTGCCCCATATGAGGTCAGCTCTGGCCTCATATGAGGCCAACTGACCACCGAAAAAGTATGTAAAATATATAATACGCATGGTGAATATGCTAGTTGTTGTACGTGTAATTTGTCCCACCCCCTTCTATGACATCAAAACAAAGGGTAGCCTACTCTGTTGCACTAAAACTCTGACTGCGCAAAAGATTCGCTGAGTTTTTCTACAGCTCACTCTGCCAGAATAGAGAACTCAAAGACCTTCGAGTAGATATAAAGAACAGCGGAAGTGGACGTCTCCTTGATACTTTAATATCTCCGCGAAATTTGGCCTCATATGAGGCAATTTGATTTCATATGAGGCCAGATGTCCAATAGACACTAGATCATCAATGATTCTGGACTTGTGAGCCCGCGTTTCTAACTGATATTGTCATATTATTTGTATCGTTTTCCCGTCGTGTCATCGCTGCCAATTGCCTGCTTATCTTTGAACTTCTGTCTCACCTACGTCCCTACATTCTGCGCGGATCATAGCAACCCAATTCCGTCATCGCCCCATCACAGTCTCGTACACCCTCTACCTCTCCACAATGCCATCTCAAGCCCCTCATCCTGCGTTTTTGACAGCGGCTGCTCCTCTCCTCCGCCGGTCTACCCCTTTCTGTCATTCACCCACACCTTTCTTGTCCACTCTCGCGTCATCTCGAGCTGCATTCATCTATGGTCGCCGAGTGAAGCTGCCACACACACGCACATCTTCTAAATGTATCTCTATGGTTGCTGAAGACGCAAAAGTAGCAGTTGTAACCGGATCATCACGCGGAATTGGTCGTGCCGTTGCTGAAGCATTAGGGGCCGCCGGGTGCAAGGTGGTTGTGAATTACTCTTCGTCGAAAATGGCTGCTGAAGAAGTTGTATCGCGCGTGAAGGATTTAGGGGGGGATGCAATTTCTGTCCAGGGTAATGTGGCTGATGCTGACGATGTGGCCGCGCTGTTCAAGGGTGCTGTAGATGCGTTCGGGAGAGTAGACGTGCTCGTCAACAATGCAGGCATCACGCGTGATACTCTCATGATGCGAATGAAACTGGCACAGTGGCAGCAGGTCATTGACCTCAACCTGACTGGCGTATTTATGTGCACGCAAGCTGCTACGAAGCTTATGCTCAAGCAGCGAAGCGGTAGAATCGTCAACATTGCTTCTATCACGGGATTAATGGGAAACGCAGGGCAAGTCAATTACGGGGCTGCCAAGGCAGGCGTTATTGGTCTCACAATGTGCGCAGCGAAGGAGTGTGCGTCCAGAGGCGTCACTGTCAATGCAGTTGCTCCAGGTTTTATCAAGAGTGATATGACCGATGGACTCAAAGCCGACGACATTCTGAAAATGATTCCGCTGAAACGATTCGGAAAAGCAGAGGAGGTTGCTGGGCTGATCAAGTATCTTACGTTGGACTCGTCGTCAGCATACATCACTGGTCACACGTTTACTATTGACGGAGGTCTCGCCATAGGTGCGTGAATGTTGTCATTGAGTGACAGGACGCGGCAGCGCAAATTCGATTGCCACCAACTAGAGCTGTATATAGAAAATTGAAGTTGTACAGTCTACGACGTGGTGAGCGGCATGCACAACACCGATTCTGTTGTCACCATAAAGACTACACCCACTTACTTTCAAACAGTTAAAATCTGACAGGCTCCAAAACACTAGCCGCAATTCAATGAGACGGGATCAGCGACGGCAATGACCCCGGCGCGATGTCCAGAACTCACAAATCTTCACGGAATACTCGAAATAATGCGGCAGATGAGTACAATGTGGCGAAGGTGAGGTAACGTGGAGGACGACAACAGCTCCATCTGCCGCTGGAGCGTTTAATATGCAATTTTGTAGTAGTGAATGTCGCTAACCTCATTAGAGTGGAGGTGAAATACCAAATATCAATGTTTGTCTCTTTTCTACCAGAAGAAAGTTCACAGTGACCATCATTGGCGGAAATACGCGAGTAAAAGAATATTTCTTTATCCTCCATAAATTTATTCCTGTTTCATAGGCTTCATCTATCATACGCGAATGTATGCGATGCTCTGTAACAGACTTGACATGAACGTTTTCGCATCTCCCAGAACACTTGCCGACCTGACATCTCAGAAAGTCGACAGCTGGGATATCTACTGGGAATGAACGCCTACATCAACGAAAGCGTGCTTGCCAGAGACTCCATTCTGCTCTACAGTGAAGGCGTCGATGCCCTGGTACCATAGTCTCATTGTAAAGAGATGGCAAAGTTTGAGTGTTCACCTCTTGCTGCTGGCTTTGTTCCGCAATTGTGTTTTTGGTCTTTACGGTCGCCACTTGCCCCGCGAACTGGTAATGGACTCTGTTCCAATCGACTGAGAGCGCATGTTGTTGTCCGCGCATGCAATTTATCAGAAAGCTCGGAGACAGAGCCGGCTCGAACAGCCAGTACCGAAAATGCAAAGTCTGCTTTGTCAAAGACAGAAAAGATAGCTGCGATGCTTGGCCAGGACAAAGCGGTACTTGAGGAGCGCTCAAGAAAGGTAAAAGAGGACGACAGAAAGAAAAAACGAAGGAGTTATGTTCTGGCATTAGGCTCTATTGCGGTTGGTGTTGGTCTGTTTTTTGGACAACGCTCTGATCCCAACAGCTCAATCAAACTCATGGAGTACTTGCGCACGTATAGCGACCCTGTCGAGGTTGTCGGTACGAACGGGTTGCCTACTGTAATTGAGTTCAGTGCCAACTGGTGCGAAAATTGCAAATTTATGTCGCGGAGGGTTTTCGAGCTTAAGGGAGAATACGGAGGGAGAGTCAATTTCGTTGTCGTGGACGGGGACGACCCGGCTCGCGGAGACATTATTGACAGCTATGGTGTCGACGCCATTCCTCAATTTTCTCTTGTTGACGCCAAAGGAGTTGTGCTCACAAACCTCATAGGTCTGATTCCCAAGCAAGCTTTGTCATCGGACTTGGACGCAATTTTGGAGCATAAGCCATTGCCATATGAAGGGTTAAATGTGACACAACTGAAAGGTAACGACTGAAAATGTCATCGTCCGCTTCGCGATAAGTATGTAAACCCCCTTCCGTCTGCGGTTGGCAAATCCATTCTGCAGTCGGATAGGTTCTGTTGTATATGTCTCATGGTTGTGTCGAAAAGGAGCTTTAGTTCCTGCGGATGTCGATGGACGAGATACAGGTACACAGAATGGTTACAGGAAACCCCACAGCTACCAGTTCCAAGAATAGAAGCGTTTGGAATTTAGGGGAGGACTGTGCAGATGTCGGGTTATCTGAACATCTCGAACTACAGCATGCTTCAAGCGAGAAGGCACGCAATATCGTTTGATCCACAACAGAGATTTGCTAGGGGAAGTCTGTGAAGTATATGGGCAACAAAAAAGTAGTGAGTTTATTTAAATTAAGTTACGGCTCAGCTAACACAGATCGGAGTTGTGGGCAGTGAAAGCTCAAAACTGCAAAATTCGGGTGATTACGCTCGCGTGCGAAGACAAAGCTTCACTGCTCCTCAAAGCGGTGAAGCTCCGTACACGTCTGGCCGTGTACAACAGAATTGCTCGAAGTAGAGATCATTTCAGTCTAAGCAGCCGTGGCACTAATTTTTTTTAACCCTATGAAGTCAAATTTCTTGAGTTTTTCGATATGTTTTTTGTTCTTAGTGAAGCATGCCATGCTCGACACAGTCACGGCGCGGTCAAGAAATCAAAAAGCCCCATGGCTCTGGGGTTACATTACAAGTCGTGTCTCGTACTATATGTCGGTGACATATAGTATGACTTTATGAATGTCATCTCCGCAGGAATCTGCATGTCCAAGCCGAAATCCTTCGAGTTCAACGACGAGTAGGAAATTCCACGAGCTGCATCGTGCAGCAAGAAGTTATGTTCAATATCTCCCGAAGACCAGCAGTATTCCAGTGTACTGCATTCCTTGAATATTATCAAATTCGCAGATAAAGGAGCAGTACTGCCGCGTTTGCTTCTGAATAATAGGCAAGCTTTGAGATACTATCAAGAAGCTGAAGAATGGAGTTTGAACCTGAAAATGCCCTGCCTCGAGAATCTGAAGCTCTTCTTGTTGTCGTCGATTCGCATACGAAAGACCAGTCAAGTAGGACATTTGAAAGTCTCCGCGATGCGGCGATGCGTATGGCACGAACGAGGCTCATCTATAGCACTCTGAAAGATGATCTGCTAAGCGTTATTAAGTGCGGATCCTCTCAAACAGATAACAAACTTGCCATCGCCGAGCCTACTGGATACGAAGGTATCGAAGTTTTGCAGCCACCGGCTTCGAAAAGCCTTGCGGCTGTTCGTATCTTATCGGAGCTCACTCTGGGCACGACCGTTTCAAATCTGCTCGACGTGCTCGACGTATGTGGTGACACATTGTCAGAACCTGCTGCGGACCGGGCGAAACGAAAACGTGTCGTGATCTTTACCGATGGTAAAGACTTGTGCAACTCGGTGACTCCAGACTATGTTGACGACTTCGCAGCCACTTGCGAACTGTATAAGGAACATGGATTTCAAGTCGATATCATATGCTCCTGCGACGAATCAGTTGCCGAAAAAGTGCAGGAATTAGACGAAGAGCTCGGGGACTTGGAGCCGTTCTGTTTTGCCGATGCTCTTGAGCGTGTAGAGGGGTTCGAGTTGAAATTTCCGCTGGTTTTATGCAGGGCCACCGGAGGAATACTCATAGCTCTTGCAGAGGCTTCAACATTGGTCGACAGACCCACTCCAAAAGTTAAACGGGCAATGGCAAAGTACCGAGGCACTCTCAACATAGCAGATATCATCAAAATTCCTATCAAACGTTTTTCTCACGTACATGAAGCCAAACCTCCTACTGCGAAGAAGATATCGTGGGATGCAACAGTCAAGAGAAAGCAACCCGTATATGTTTTAGTGGAAACGCAGCGCGTAGCGTCTGCGAAAGATGAGGCTCCCTTAGAAGCAGAAGAAATTGTAAATGCGTATCCGTACGGGCCGGAATTGGTCCCAGAGCAGAACGAAATAGACACCTACGCATGGTCTATACATTTGCCAAAAGGACTGGATACACTTGGGTTTGTTGCTCAGGTTTCCGTGCCTCAACGTCTCTTCATGGGCAGGGTTGATGTCATCTTGGCAATGCCCGGCGTTAGTGGAGCGGATGAACTTATGAAGAGTTTGGTATTAGCTATGCAGGCAGAGAAAGTAGGTATCATAGCTCGTCTTGTTACCGCTAACAAAGGTGGTTCACCTCACCTTGTCTTTCTCTGGCCTCGGGTCGAGCTTAATCGCAAGACGCGAACTATGCGCAACTTTTTTCTGCACGTAGTAGAAATTCCGATGAGAGAAGACATTCGGAATTTGCCATTTGCCTCTCTTGACGAGGCCACAGATGAGCTTGCCAATAATGCCTGCAGTGCAATGGAAATGTACATCTCTTCAACAATGTTGGAAAGGAATAATGTGGGTAGAGAGGACCCAGATGATGATGATGACGAGGATGCAGAAATCTTGTGGCCACCGCAAATCTGCAATCCGAACATGGACTGGTTTAACATTTGTGTGGTTCATCGGGCGCTTTGTGGAATATCTGGCTCAGACTTTCCTCCTTTGTCAGAATGGCACCGCAATTTGATAGATCCTCTTAGTTTTGTCAGGCGTGCAAAGAAAGATGAGTTTTCGAGTTCTATTGCAGATTTGAAGGCCGCACTTCCGATTATAAGAGCTAAGCGAAATGAGAAGAAGGGCAAACGTATGCACGAGGCACTCAACGGTGACCTAGCATCTATCGTTGACTATCTTCCACCTGAAATGGGTGCTGACGAGGAACGCGATGATGGTAATCGGAATATTGACGACACTGACCTGATGGATCATAATGCGGCTCTGCATATGAGCCAGGGCGATATGTCAAGCATCGTGAGTGATACCGACGCGGTCGATGTTGGAGATGAGACGCCTGTGGCAGATTTCGAAGCCTTGGTGAAGCACAACATGTTCAATTTCGCCGCCGTGTCTCTTCTTGTCGTCATACGCCGGTTAATTCGAGATCTCGCTGACGACGATAAAGCGTTGGAGTGCTTAAAATCACTTCGACTAATTAGTGTGGAAAGGAAAGAGTTGCGGTTTTTCAATGATTTCATAGTCAGCTTGGTCGCTAGGTGCCAGCGAGAAGATGTGGTGGGAAATCGTACTTCGGCCTTCTTCCGCCATGTTGACCGCCGAGGAGAACTGGACAGGTGCCTCCAAATTATACCACTGGCGACAAATATCGGGGAAGACAAAGGGAAGGCTGGAGATCGAGCTTACAATGAGTTTTTGAAGGACATTTCCCGTCAAGTGATGATTATTGCAAAGAAGACCGGACCAGAATTATCTGTCTCAGCCTTATCTGAGAAGTAACCTTTGTGGCGTGTACCTTGTTCAGTGTAGAGAAACTGCAAGTAATGCCGCATATCTGAAACTTGCTCCTACTGTAGCTATATTTCATTTCTTGTTTCTCTTGCGCGTTCATAGTTATTACAACTCGCTCCAGCTATGGCTTCCAGATATCATACTGACGGAGTATCCTTTTTTGAAAGATACCTACGTACCGCCGTTGGCGTGAATGTCTATTGTTCAATCCGAGTGTTGTGTATTGTATCGCTCAGCATTCCGAGCATGCAAAGCATTAGAACGGTATGAAATGAAGCTTTTATAGAACCATAACGAATGTTCACTTATGTAATCAAGTAGCAGGTAAAGACCCGCGCAGAATGTCTTGTCACGGCACAAAACCATAATTGTTGCCCTCATTAGGAGCGCAACTGCGAAAACAATTCTATCCAGAACGAAATACTTTTCTGTACCTGAGTCTCGATCTCTAGTGAAAAACGTGTATCAAATTTCTAGTCCTGGTGCTTGGACAGCAAGTTCTACTCGTGATGCTAACAACACTTCTCAAGCCCGCTGCCGGACGTGAGCACAATTATTAAGTATGCATATTCGAAGAGGTAATATCGTGCTCTAACATTCATCACACCGCGATAGTTGGGTCACAAAACCTTGAATAGATGATGCGTGCAATTTCCGTGAACCTCTAGATGAATTGTGCGCTCTCTTTCTGTTCGGGGCTCTGAAAACTATCGTATTACCATGAGTATTGGGGGTTTGTGAGAGAAAAAAGTTCGCGAAGTGCCAACAATCTCCTCTTTAAAGTGTGGTTGGATATTCTCTTCATTCCCAAGCGGAAAATTCTCGGGAATAGATTTCTCAACATATGGATTAGTCATTGCGAACAATCAGATAAGAAAAAGACAACTTGCTAGCTACAATAGCTAGCTAGCTAGGAGAGATGCAAGAAGAGAACGCGAATGCATTTGGAGACTTGGATAATGATTCTGTCCCGTAGGACCACTCGTGCAATTCATTTTGATCCATAGGATCTCTTATCTTAATCCAACAGTATTATTCAAATTTCGACGGAAATAAATCATTCAAAAACGGACTCAGATATAATTGTCGCATTTTGTATGTTCCGTTGCAGAATAATGCTTCTCATGAGGTTTGGTCTGATCCACACCTACAGTTGGTTTCGGTGTACTTTTTCGGTTCCTATTCGACTAGTCGCAGTCGAGGAATTTCCTCTCGTTCTTGCTGTCGCTGGTTCATTGAAGTGAGCAGTCTCGGGTATGTATTGAAGCTGCATGAATCTTACCAAATCTTTATCGTCGATTTGGCATTGCAATTTTTCTCTCTCTCGAGGAAGCTGAAAGCGTGTTTTTTGCTTCCGCTGAAGATCACTTGCTCTCGTTCCAAACTCCCTCCAAAAGCATTGATTTCTTCACGGAATGGTCAGCGCTTGCGTGCCGCGCTATCCTTTTGTTACGCTTAACTTACTTCTACGCAATGCCTCCGTGTCTGCTGAGGAAGCAAAATATGCTCTCACTACTCACAAGGATGAACTAGTACGGGCGACGCGATTTTATAAGCATTCATCACCTCCGCAACATGAAGTCATTGAAGTTCGCTATCGAACAAACACTGTCTCTACACAACAGTACCCGAAACCCACTGCTGGCGAGATGGCCTATCTGCCAACTATCAGAAGCACTCTAGGCCTATCCCAACAGGAAGCTGCTGTCTTGCTTCGCGATTATCTCTACAAGACACGCAAGGAAGCCATTCTAGAAGATCTGATGCAGTGCTCAAACTTCTCAGAGCTGGCTCCGATCGAAGCAGTGGAAGATTTCTGGGCAATGGAAAGGAGAAACGCATACTCCTGCCTGGTGGTCATTTGCGCTGGAGCATCGCAACGAAGTACACACCCTTTCTACGATTGCTTCAAATTGTTTTTGGATGAGAACCATGACGGGATACAGGAGTGTGTTCTAGGCGTAGTTGTAGACCTGTTGGCTGCGCGTGGAGATCGAGCAAAAGGAAAATCTGTGACGGGTTTCTCTGAGGTTGAAGATTTGTGGATCATGGAAGTATTTTTTGCCTATTGCTTGTTCAACCCGTTACGACCACATCAGAAGGAGAAAATACTGCGGGCATTCGTCTCGTCTGCCGCGAATACCATCACAGCCAATAATCGAAGCTCTCTTTCACCACGGTTCTCCGAGTCGGTCCTGGACGGGATCGAGGCGACGTCGCTTTTCACTGCAGCTCTGAACTTGTCAAATGGTCTTGGTGCTTTGGTGCATCCAGACAATGATTCTATGGATTCTGAAAGCAACGAAAAGGAAACCCCCGATATTGCCGTTGTATTTGCGCAGGACGTGGAAGGGTTGAAGCGCATTGATGAAGATCTCCGTACGTGTATGGAGAACTGGACCGACGAGACTCGGCTATTGTCGTTTTCTTGGGCTTCATATTTGCACTTGCGTCTGAATTTGGACCCTGGCGATGTCTCCAGCACTGCGAAATCTCTTGATTCATCATGGCACATGTCTCATGCCGTTTCTGCTGATGTTTTTGGAATCTTGCGGAGGATCGGTTCAGAGAGAATGCAGGTTGACGACATCATAAGCGGTGCACTTTATCAGTGTTTCTGGACTGATGTTGTCGGCTTCTTGCTGGCCTTTCCTCCGCAACGATTCAATCCCTCACAGGTTGAGATGATAGTTAATTTGGCTGCGTCACTATTGGGAAGGACAGAGCTGCACTTTCAAGTTGAAACAGCAGAGAATTTGTGGGAGCATGAAGACACGGAGGAGGATATGGTAGGTGCCAATTCTCTACTAAGACTCGCATCGGCAGTTTTTCCACAAACGTTTCGTCCGCTGGTTTTATTGCTCAGAACTCTCACCGTGAGCCAGAATAGCTCACAGCGAGCTCTCCATTACATTGCAGATTGTCTGCGCACAGTGACGGAACAAAGCGAGTCGTACCAGAATTCTTTGCTTGTCTTGGATCAGGATGGAGATTCACCCGTGCTGGAGTCGTTGATCGCATCAAGTGCAGATTATCGGCAATGGTTTCAGTCGTTATCTGTCGTTTGTCCTTACGAGAACGATATAGTATACGTTCAAGCGGGCGAAGATTTGCTTCCAGGATCCTATCGTCCAGAAATTAGAAGAGGTTCCCTGGGGGTTTCCAATCGCTTGCTTACCGTAGTGACCTGGTTATCACAGTGGGATGGGCTTGGTGCCGTAGATCACATTCTGCAAACGCTCTTGATGTTGTTGCGCGAGCACAAGGCAACCCCAACTTATGATGATGTCATCGTTTCGGAGCTTATACTTTCTTCCCTGGAGAGCTTTTGGTTTTTTGATCGTGTTTGTAGGGTTGGCTCGAAGTCTTTGAGGGAAAGTTTGATTTGTGATGAAAGGCGCATAGCAACTGTTTCGAGCATTGTGAGGGAACTCTGCGATCCTGGGGACTGGGTGAAAGGTTCCTGGTTGACGAAAAAGCGTCGAGAGATGCTTCTGACTGCCTCTGCGTCTTGCATTGCATCACTGACTTTAGATTCCACCCTTTGCGCGAGACGTGCGCTTGAGCGAATAAATTCGTCCTCAAGTAATCTTCCGCTCCATTCGGCATTGACATCTCTCGGAGCGCTTGCATTTCCAGCAGTAGCGGCTATCTCTCGTATAGCAAACTCATCCTCTTACGGAGAAGACATATCTGAGAGTTTACTGAAGACTCTTCCGACGCTACCGGAAACGCAGCAAACGAGATTGGCTTCCGAGGCGTTCGACGGCGACCGTGCCGGTGCTGCACGGGTACACAAGTTTCTTCGTGCTGTCGCTTTACCACTGTGGCTGACAACCTCTTCGATGCAGGGCGTCGATCCGGAAACGCAGTCTCTCCACTGGTTGTTACCTGCTTGCTGTCTGCATCTGTTCTCGAGACGTCCCAATGATGTATTACAAGATCCAGCCATATCATCAGTATTAGTAGAGGTTTTAATGACTGCAGCGGGCCCTCCGGAAAGCAGTGGAGCCAACAAATCCAACGTTGGTAAGGACGTGTTTCTATTTCCAGCTCTTCAGGGTGCTCTTGTAACCTGCTTTGAGGCTCTGCGCGAACGCAACTCATCTTTGCAGGAGATTGAGAGAAACGGAGGCACTCGCACGATGCGCGTTGGGGGTGACGAGAAACACACTGAAGCTAAACTGTCTGCATTGGAGAGGCTGCTGCTAAAGCCTGATACAATTCATGCTCTTGCAGCCATGTCGTCTGGCGGAGCCGAGCGACTAAAACAAGATAAGTTTTACGATATGTGGAATCGTTCCGAGTTTCGGAACTCTTTGCCGGAATGGAGTCCGGACAGCTTTCTTTACCTGAATTTTACGAAGAAGGATGTTCTTGCTGAGACGGTTTGCTCCTGGCGAGCTTGGATTGAAGACATGTGCGCCAAATGCCTCTCTCTCCAGTTCTGTTGCTTGTCGCAGCTCGCTCAAGAGGGAGATGTCATTCAGGTCCCGTGGCCGAATATGGCAAGAGTGGCCTTCAATTTTTGGAGAGGCGGCGGGGAGTTCATTCGAAAAGGTTACGCACAACGTATAAGATATGAAAAGTCTGTGGCTGCCATCGAACTCGCTGCGACAATCATAGCCTGTGGCCAACGCGCTGCTGCCCGCTCTCTCATGGGCCCCCGTGCGGATACGTCGTCAAAACCGAAAGTTAGATTTGATATTAAGGTCGTGGACAGTTCTGATCGTGTTGCCAACAAGAATAATACCGATTCAGCGACGAGGCCGACCATCAAACAAGGCGAACAGATTTCTGCTTATGATGATAACGAAATATTGTCATCGATCGTGTCCTGCCTTCGTGATAGTAGGGATTCGTGGAGCCTTAAGGCGAAGGCTTTGGATTCTACCACCAGCACCAAGAAACTTTCACTCATGCGAGAGCTGGGTCACACTGTGTTAATAATGGCTGCATGTGTCAAATTTTTGAGGGTTGCGTGGGAATCCCACAATAGCAAATGGTTCCAAACATTCTGGAACTCACTCAATATTTGGGAAGTACTTGGAAGTTTACTGCGGTGCGAGGGAGGACCTACAAAAACTTCGGAAAAGTTGGATCTGGCCATTGCCCTGAACAAAAGATTTGATCCTCTCGCTTCCAACATGTCGGAGAAACTGGTCAGCTTGTTGAATACTATTAGCATCGAAAATGTTGTGTTAAAGCAGAGCTTATCAATTGATGTTGTAACTGCGTGGAAATCTATTGTAGTGGATTGTTTACACGTCTTTTCGTTTGAGATCATGTTTCGTGCCAGCGAAGCTGTTGTATTAATTCAAGCAACAAAAGAAGAGGATGAGCAAAGCAGAAACCGGATCTCTTCATCGATGTTTAGCTCGGAATGTTTTGTGCAGTTTTCGTCTGTGTTTACCGAGCGATGGATGCAGGTTTTGATACCCGTAGATCGAGGCACTATACCTGACAGTGCAGACCATGTTGTCAGTAGTCGCGACGAGATCGATCAAACAGATCCTTCATCAATCGCTGAGGAAATTTTGCAGCCAATTTCAGTTGAACATCGTACAAGAGATCTTTCCATTCTTCTTGGCAAAGTAATTGGCTTTGATGAGCATGAGGCTGCTCAGTATCAGATTTTGCATACCTTTAGAAGGTCCGGAGATGCGCTTTTCCGTTTTGGAACAGATTATGCCTTTGATGTGCGGGCTATCTTGAGGTTTTTGAAGACAATGAGAGTAGGCCAGACCTGCTGCAATAATCTGATAGTGCAAATTCTAACGCTGAACGCCGAAATCCATAGAGGCGAGTTACAGGTCGAAGTTGTGGCTGCATTTTCACACATGGCTTCATCTACACTTTTTGCGGACTCCATAGCTCCATCCCAACCAGTGGCGCTAACTTATTCAAGTCCGCAGTTCGGTGGAAAAGTTTGTCGATATTTTTGTGAGGTATTGGTATCCATCATGCGATCTATTCCGGAATCTGCCCATTCAACCGCAATTGCTGCAGAAACAGCGCAGGTTATGGCTTCCCTGTCAGCCCAACTTTCGAACGATGAACTTGAACAAGCCGCGCTCACCACAATGCGGTTTCCAAAGAGTCCATCGCACTTTGAGAAGGAATGTGCATACACTCCACTGGGTCAAATTTGCGCTTTTGTCAATCACATGTTATCTAGCTTGACAGGGGGAAAAAAGACTATGAGTGATGGCGCCGACGTGGCAGATTCTATTCAATGGCTTTTGTTAACAGCTTCAAAATTAGTCCGTGGAACTTCGTTTGCAAGTTCTACTGATATACCAACTCTCATTGATGTTTCCATCAAAACCCTCAGAATTGGACATGTGAAGCCTTCTCTTCTCGCAGCTGCATCAGTTGCGATCGCTGCTGTTCTGGAGAACCGGAAAGGGTACAAGCTTCAGACTTTATTTGATGATGCAGCGATTCAGGCTATTTTTACTGCGATGGCTAATCTTGCAAACGAATATGTAGCTGGAGTCAACCGCGATTCTACCTGCCTAACTGCAAGTAGTCTTCTTCTTGACGTGGCTAGGATTCTTGTGGTAAGAGAACAAGGAGATTCTCGTCAGGCGTCGTTCATACTGCAACAGTTGAGTGGGGGATGCGTACTATCATTCATGGCTTCGTCGCGTGAGTCGATTGCTTCTTATGAACCTCGACTTGATTCTCGAAACCCGTCCCACGTCTTGTGGTGTGCAGCACTGCATCTAGCAAGTGTTGCCATTCCCTCCAGTCCAACTGAATGGAGAAGTGCAAAAGATCGTGAGCAGGGTCTTAAGGACGTTTTGGAGTTTGGCGCAACAAATCTTTTACGAATTGCGCGTGATTCTTTAGATATGTCTGGAGACTGGCCGCCACTTTCGGATCATGGAAGGGAGGAAGACGGCATGAGTTCTGATTTGCACCAGCCGACAAGACATGTGACTGTCGGGAGAGCAGCTGAAGCTGAGGTCGCATGCAAGACACTTCAAAAGCTTGCAGCGTATTCGCTTCAGATACAGGAAAAGCTTCCTGACTTATTTCACGCAACTATCACGGAGCTCACGCGCTTCACATATCAAGTTTATCGTCTGATCCGAGCAGAGCCGGTAGAAAGATGGGTTCGACCCGTCTCGCAGCGTGAAAAAGACCGAAGCCATATACTCCGCTTTGGGAAAGAGGGGACAGTCTCAAGTCCCCCCTTCAGCTCGAATTCTTCGCCATGGAACGCGAGCCCGTCAAATTCTTTGCCAGTAGCCAATACCCCTCAGCAGCGGTCACCATCTCAAGCCTTGCGGGCAGCAATAGGAGGTCTCACGCGTGGCTCGAAATTTAGTCCAGGACTGCCCCCCTCACCAGGCATGCCTCCAACTCCCCAGCAGCAGGCCCCGTCGCCGGGAACAAGTGGGCGAGTTTCGTACTACTCATCTCCAGGTTCACCATGGGGACCGTACGGATCAGGTCTTATCACAGGAGAGGGATTATACTTTGATGAAGAAGCCACAAGGTGCCTTCTACGAGGATTGAGCTCAGCGTTAGCGGCCCTACGCCGTTTCTCAGATGTGCTCGATACTCTTTTGTTTGAACCCTCTATGGCTCTTGCGGAAGATAATCTAGGCCTTGGTGTGCTGGTTGCTATTCAATACCATGCTTGCAATGAGGTTTATCGTGGAGCAGAAGGAGAGAGACGAGAGTTGTTACAATCCGTCATCGACAACGCTCTCCATCTCACAATTACTCATGTCTTGGCTTATATGGAACAGGGCACCCTCACGCAAACCGTGAAGGACGAAGTCCGTAAGCGAGTCGAAACAGTCCGGATGAGAATGCTGAAAGTTGTTCCGCCGGCCCCGTCCTATTCCATACTTCACTCTCATGAGTTTGAGACGTTCTTGCGTCATCTCAAACATCCTCATTAACTGAACATGTTGGGGGTCCAGTGTGAGCGCCACTTTTCTACATGTTGGCGAATCTCGGCTGGTTTAAAATGTTTGCGTGATTCGCAATGCACATCGGGTTGTTCTCAGACTTTTTTTTATTTTGACGTAAAACCCCTGAACAGTTTAAAAAGTCCTAATGAGCACAGAAGACAGCTCCCACACCCGATTGTTTCCACTTTGCTCTTCCAAAAGAAAGAAGGACGTCTGAGAACGGCAGTTGAAGAAAGCATCAGTGTTCTTCTGCATCTCGCCCACTTCCATAGATAGCTGTCTCAACCATTCGGTTCAATCGAAATTGCTGCGCTGCCGTCAGCACGTCGGATTTACTCAGTAGCCTGTTCAAAGCGTTGATCACTGGGAAAGCTGCCGCATACGATACCAAAGCTAGATAATGCCCAGTCCAACTGATGAGCTCAAGAGGTCCTAAGAACGCTGTCATCCTCACCGCCAGCCCCGGATTATGTACAGCCATCACCGCCAGCGTTTTCGTTAGGCCCGACGCGGTAATGACATCCTGCAAGAAAGGCCGCTGAACTTTCTCGCCAAGCGATGCCATCGCTTTCATATTTGACCAGAGAATGTCATTGATGCCGTACTCGTCCAGAAACGGGCCGGCTGTGGCTTGCCCTGGGCGCACCGACATTGCTTTGTTGAACAAGGCTGAAACCGAAAGCGAGGGCAGGTACCATTGCAAGCTTTGCAACTTTCTCTTGGCCAGAAGTGAATCATCTGCTTGTTTCAGCGCCTCATCCAATGCCCCCGTTATCCTACTCAAATGTCGCAAACAGCATCCAAACCCTCCAAAACTAATTGGCGACTGCAAACCGCCCGCATCACCAACCGGCAAAACGCGATCAAAAGCGACATCCGTAGGCGAATCACGAAAATAGCTCGGAAAGAATCCAAACAAAACTCTCTTCACCTCCATCTCATCCAACTGTACTCCCTGGTAGATTGGTACC
>JAUKWC010016436.1:0-19379 GCA_032356245.1 Endocladia muricata | reverse complement strand
GAAGTAGGCGATCACGCTGTGGTGCGCCTCCTCGGACTCGCGCGCCGAATCCGTGCCCGACCAGATGCCCGGCCCCAAGCCCGTGAGCGGGCGCTCCAGGCCCGCATCGATGCCGTGCTCCCAGAGCAGGAAGCGCGTCTCGTCCTGGCCGCCGGTCTGGCTGATCTCCTGGATCTCGTTCACCACCGGCTTGAGCAACAGCAGGCTGATCACCGCGCAGGGCACCAGCACGATCAGCATCAGCACCACGTTGCCGCTGCGAAAGATGCCGGCGGCGATCCACAGGCACAGGATGGCGACCACCGAGAACAGGAAGGCATCGCTGCGGGTGAGCAGGCCGGCCACCAATGCCAGCCCCAGGCAGACCAGCGACAACATCGTGCCGTTGCGCTTCCACAGGGCAATGGCGAAGAAGCAGCACACGAGCGCGTGCAAGGCCAGCTGGTTCGGCCAGGTGGTGAAGCCCTGCAGGCGCAGGATGTCCTTGCTGAGCTCGTTGGTATCGCTTGCGGTGGCCACCGTGTCCAGCCGGTCCAGGATGTTCTCGCCGGTGTATACCGTCACCGGCGATACGGCCGCCAGGATCAGCACGATGCCGAAGTACAGCGTGGAGAACAGCAGGAACAGCCTGACCAGCCAATAGACCTCGTTGCGGGTGTGATCGAAGCCGTAGTGCAGGTAGGCGAACAGCACCACCACCCAGGCCGACGCAATCAGGTTGTACATCGCCCACGGCACGCTACCCTCCCTCAGAAGTGTGACGAAGTAGCCAGGCAGGGTGGCGAAGAACAGCAGGACCATCACCGGCACGAAGCGGTTCGGCACGTTGCCGCCGTGCACCCCGTTGCCCATCGGCAGGTGTACGAGCAGGCAGCCGATCAACAGCAGTTCGGCGGGGCCGACCGGGATGTCGGCAAAGCGCAGCGAGGTCAGCGTGGAGAGCGTGAAGGCCACGGCGACCACGATGATGAAGAGCAGTGTCTGCTGGCGGGAGGCCATAGGCGGAGTTCGACTCGCGACGGTGCCCGGAGCTGGCCCGCGAAGAAGAGCGGGAGCTTACCCGATCCACACCGTGGCCGAACGCGGCGCGACGATCCGTACGGAGCAGGATCGGTGCAGACGGGTACCACATTTCGAGAGGAATGTACTAGATATCTGACAATGATTTGTGCTAGCGAAGACCAACCCCGAGCGTACGCACAAGCCTTACACTGAGATGCAATCGACAAATCGGAGGTCGAATTTAGCGAACAGTGTCACAACAGGGATATCTGTAGCGATGTCGAACGAAGTCGCCGATGTGCCGACGGTCATCGACGTTCCACCGGCCGCACGTCACTCCCCCGGCGCCGAACCGCTGCGCCTGGAGCGCGCACGGCCCGGCCCGGCGACACAGGCGGACTGGCCGACCTTCGCCGCGGGCGATGCGCCTGCCGGGCGGCGCTCCCGCAACGCCGTTCGCCAGCGCGGCCTGGTGCGTGCCGGCGTGGACGGCCTCATGCTGCTGCTGGCGGTGCTGCTCGGCTACCCGCTGGCCGAGATCGTGCGCGTCTGGCTGCTCAGCGAGTACGTGCCGATCTCGGTCGCCAGCATCGGGCCGGCCATGCTGGTGCTGCTGCTCATGCCGGCGCTGGTGATCTTCTCCTGCTGCGCCGTGAAGGGCCACTACGTGCGCCGGCGACCCTTCTGGACCGAGACCTCGGACCAGCTCCTGGGCATCGCCTTCGCCGCCGCCTCCATCACCGTCGTGCTGTTCGTGGCCAAGTTCGATTTCAGCCGCACCTGGACGATCACCTTCCTTGCCATGAGCTGCCTGACCCTGCCCGTCGGAAGGGTGCTGGCAAGGCGCCTGCTGGAGCGGTCGGGCTGCTGGTACAAGCCTGCCATCCTGATCACCGACACCGGAGAGGCGTACGCGAACGCGGTATCCGTCACCGCGGCCCCGGACCTGGGGCTGGAACCGATGCTGCAGCTGAGTCTGGACGACAACGTGCGCATCGTGGCGCTGGCGCAGGCACTCGATCGGCACCTTGTCGACGCGAAGAGCACCGGCAGCCCGTTCGGGCACCTGAGCGAACGGCCGCACGTGATCGTGGCGGTGGAGCACATGAACAGCTTCCTGGCGGCCAAGCCGCACTTCGACCGGCTGATGCAGGCCTGCCCGGTGCTGACGTTCCTGCCGCCGATCAACGGCCTGCCCCTGTACCACTCGGAACTGATGCCGCTGTTCCGGCGCGACAGCGTCATGATCAGGCTGCACAACCGGCTGCGGCGACGTTCGGCGCGCATCGTGAAGCGCGGCGCCGACCTGGCATTGGGCGGCATCACCGCCGCGCTGTTGCTGCCCGTTCTGCTGATCATCGCCCTGCTGGTGCGGCGCGACGGCGGCCGGGCGATCTACGCCCAGGAACGCATCGGCGAATGCGGCAAGCGGTTCAGATGCTTGAAGTTCCGAACGATGGTGATGGATGCGGACGCCAGGCTGAAGGACCTGCTGGACAACGACGAAGAGGCGGCCCGGTCATGGAAGCTTGACCACAAGCTCAAGATGGACCCGCGCGTGACCCGCATCGGCGAATTCCTGCGCCAGACCAGCCTGGACGAACTGCCGCAGCTGCTCAACGTGTTGCGCGGGGAAATGAGCTTCGTCGGCCCGCGGCCCATCGTCACCGACGAGATCGCGCGCTACGCCACCAGCTTCGACTACTACTGCGACGCCCGCCCCGGCATCACCGGGCTGTGGCAGGTATCCGGCCGCAACGATGTGAGCTACGCCGAGCGTGTCAGGCTTGATGTCTGGTACGCGAGGAACTGGTCGCCCTGGCTGGACTTCGTGATATTGCTCAGGACGGTGCCGATCGTACTGAGGCGCTCAGGCGCGTACTAGGCACACCAATCCACACGCTGAAAAAACCTATACCTGAGAGGCAGAATTACTATCTAGCTTTAAAAACACAGCAAACATAGCGACGCAGCACGGCAGAAGATATGGACATTCCGCAGGAGAAACATTCACCGCCCGATACAATCGAGAACTCTGATCGTCTATAGAAAGACGACGAGAATAGAACGCAACCCGCAAGCTTCTTACAGTATCAGACAGAAACCGATGGCGCTCGGTTGAGCGATTCGTCAATTTCATAGCGCCCCGCGAGGCCCGGTTTAATAGCAGGCAGTTGGCCGCATTGGTGTTGCGAAGACGGCAGATTTGCTTAACCAAGTGGCATTGCAGGCACAACCGACTAACCACGGCAACAAACTGGAGTTGCCACACCAGAACACCGCGCTAATGAGTGCAGATCGAAGGCTACGCAGACCGAACTATTTCGTTGTGGGAGTACCGAAATCCGGCACGTCATGGTTGCAGGAGTATTTCACCTCTCATCCGGATATATACGTATGCCCTGAGAAGGAAACTCACTATTTCGACAGGCTATACAAAAAAGGTGAGCAATGGTACCTAGAGCAGTTCAGGGAAGCCAAATTAGAGACAGCAATTGGTGAGATCTGCCATGACTATATCTATTCACCAGAAGCATTGAAGCGGATCTACAGTGACTACCCTGCGGCAAAGATTGTCGTTGTTCTGCGGGACCCTGTGGATAGAAGCGTGTCTCACTATCACTACTCGGTCCGCGCAGGCACCATCCCTCCCGGACTGCACATAAGCAAAGCAGTCGAAATTAACCCGGGCATTCTTGAAAAAAGTAAATACAACGAACATCTAGATACACTGCGCGCTACATTCACCGAAAAACAGATTCTAGTGCTCGAATACGTCGAACTGAAAAACGATCCGGATTCATTCGCTGCGAAGTTGTCGCACTTTCTCGGCGTCGAGATCAACGAAGGAGCTATTCCGCGGAGAGTCGTGAATGGGGCAGCTACCTCACGCAACGTATACGTTACCAAATGGGTAAGGGAAATAATCCGAATTTCCCGAGGAACACGATTCGGGTCTCTGTTGGGTCGAATGAAGAATGGGCGCGCACGAGAACTCTTTTTCTCAAAAAATAAAAAGAATACCGCCACTAGTGTTGACAGAGAGTGGCTGAAACGTCAACTCGATGGCGCCGACAGTTCAAACACATGAAACAAGAGTTGGTCTTTGTAATAGCTGGCGTCCAATATAGCCCAAATCTCGGAGACGGAGTAATTGCCGAATGTTTTGAGTATGCCATACGGAAGCGGCACCCTCGCTCCCAAGTTGCCCATATCGACATCTCCGGACGGCGCAACTACGTAAAAACACAAACCTCGCGAACAGCCTATTTAAAGATTCAAAGGCTTCTTCCTAGAAATATCAAGAGAATCGTTGTGTCAGCCAACGCATCGCATGCTCACAGAAAATCGCTTGACTACGTCGCCTCGACACTAGAACGAGCAGACCTTTTCTGCCTTGCAGGTGGCCAGATACTATCCGACGTAGACCTAAATTTCCCGAAGAAAACATCGCGTCTATTTACCCTCGCGTCGACCCTCGGGATAGCACAAGGAATCTACGGTGTTGGCGTGTCCAATAACTGGACCAAGAAAGGGACGAGCCTTTTCTGCGAGATGCTCTCGTCAAAACACATGCGCGCCTTCTCGGTAAGAGACGTGGAATCGAAAGAAAACCTAGAATCTCAGTCGCGAAACCGGACAAGCAGATCGCCCAATATTGTTCCGGACGCAGGGATTTTGGCAAGCGACGTATATGGCGCAGGACCACTACAGGGACTAGAGCAACCGACACGAATCGGGATTAACATCTCTGACCCGGAGAATCTGAACTACTCTGGAGACGCAACGCAAAACGTTTTCAAAAATATAAATAGTTTTTACGGAAAATTGACAAAGCAGCTAGTCGAGCAAGGACATGACGTTCATCTCTTTACAAACGGTGCATTCGAAGATCAACGGTATCTTGAGAATATCGAACTCTCTATCAATCAAGAGTGCACAACCAGAATCACGGTGGAGCCACGCCCCAGTCGGCCCGAACAACTAGCTCATTGCATAGCAAGTTGCGGAGTGGTCGTGGCGCATCGCTTACACGCGAGCATCATTGCCTCAAGCTACGGGCGCCCGTCAATCGGTCTCGGGTGGGATACAAAGGTCGAATCGTACTACGCGAAGAATTCACGTAGTGAATGGTTTGTTGCCGCAAACAAACTGGACAGCGTGAAAGTCGCTCAAATGGCCAACGAGCTGGCAGGCACCAAGATATCCAGCAAACGAACCGCAGCATTGAAGGCTGAGTGCAGAGCAGCGATTGATATATTCCTGAGAAACACCTTGAAGCCAGAAGAGTAAAGGGCCGAAAATGCTCAACACTCTTCTGGTGCTTATAATTCGCGGCAGCAACGGCCTTCTAGTACTGGCACTAACATTTGTACTCACAAAATTCCACGGGATCGCCACGACAGGTGCATTTCACACGTGCCTTGCATTCTACACCGCAGCGTCGGCATTTTCTAGATTCGGATTCGACCAAAGTCTGACAAAGATCTTTTCGCTGAGCAACGAGGAGCTACCGAACAACCGAAAAATTGAACTTTGGTGGAGCTATCTAGTACGCGCATCAGTGATATCGCTTTGTACTATGGCGCTTGCGATTGTCGCGCGAGATGAGATCACATCAAAACTTTCGATCAGCGGTGAATACGACGCAGTATTTCTCGGAATGGCATTCGCGCTACTACCTCACACTCTTGCATGGCTGCAAGCACATACTTTCCAGGGGCGTGCGCAATTCATATTGCATCAGGTTTTTCTAGGATTCGGCGCATATGGAGTATTTTTAACAACACTTTTAGTTGCAGGAGCTAGTCGCTTAAGTGTCGATGATTCAATCGGGTATATCTACGCTGCATGCTGGGGCGCCGCTGCGATATTGGCGATAGGAATGTTCTCTCGTGAACTAGTCACTACGAAGTTCGCTACGAACCGTCAGCCGTTCCAAAAAGAAAGAGAATCCATAAAAAATAGTGTACAGAATAAGATCAGGCTTGAGATCCGCCCTTTGTACCTAGGTTCCCTAACAGGGCTAGTGTTCACTTGGGCGTCCCAACTCATCGTTAGCAGCACGCTCGGAACAGAACTCAGCGGGGTTTACGCAGTTGCAAATCGGTTGGCGGCGTTGCAAGCTCTATTGTTGGTAGCGGCAAACGCAATACTAGCGCCGATGATTGCAAAGCAAGCTACGGCAATTCACGCTCCGGCAATTCGCTCCGCAATTCGTCAATACTCGTTTTGGACAACTATAGTCGCAGTCCCAATACTATTTTTTATATTGGTTTTCGGAGATCGACTTCTGCATCTATTTTCAGTCGACCATCCTGATGCGTTTTCGACGCTGCGAGTGCTAGCAACGGGACAATTCATAAATGTCGCAACTGGCTCTGTCGTCGCTTTTCTAGCGATGAGCTCCAATGCTAAAATAATTCTACATGCAAATATCGTTTCCGCAATTTTCTTGGTCATCGCAAGCGTACTTGCGACACCACGATTTGGGATAGTTGGAGCAGCTGTCGTTCAAGCGACCTCACTTTGCTTACAAATGGCTATCATGTCGGTATATATGAATCGTCTAGTTGGATATCATCCGATTTCCGAGAGTATCTCGACGGCCTACAAATATGTATCGAAGGGTAAAAAGCGATACTAAATCTTCTCTCGTTGGCACCAAGAATAAATGTAATGCTCGCCAGACAACAATTCCGAATAGCAGACGACAACGATTTTAACGTCACCAGCTTCGGTAATTTTTCGAACACTGCGCCTCTGCAACGATAGAAAAGGAGAGGCTCCTACCCGGTACCAGTCTTCCACATACGAGCGCCTTCAGAAAACTGACCACCTGCTCTAGTGAATGACCGGACGACCAACTCGGCGGAACATCAAACTATTCATGCGAAGTGCTCTCGTACACTACTGGCTAACGAGCCAGCGCGGAGGCGAAGTAGTTCTGGAGGCTCTAGGCGAGGTTTTTCCCGAATCCGACCTGTTTGCCCACCGCATTGATCCGAACGCACTTTTCGGATCACTTGAGCCAATGAGGACAAACGAAACTTTCATAGGGCGCCTACCGTTTGCCGAAAAAAATTTTCGAATGTATCTACCATTGATGCCGTTGGCGCTCGAAGCACTGGACATGTCGCCCTACGAGCTAATTATATCAAGCGAATCGGGCCCGGCGAAATGGATAATCCCGGACCCTGATTGCTTTCACCTGTGTTACTGCCACTCACCGTTGCGCTACATTTGGGATCAAAGACATATATATCGTCGCGAGATCCCTAAGATTCTTACCCCAGCATATGACTACATCGGGTCCAGACTACGTTCTCGGGATGCCGAATCAGCTTTACGTATTGATCAATTCGTAGCCAACTCGAGTTTTGTTGCTCGAAGAATTAACAAGTACTACCGTCGTGAGGCAACAATCGTACACCCACCTATCTCGACAAGTGAATATACAACTAGCGAACAGGTGGAAGATTTTTATCTTTTTGCTGGAGAAACCCGCGGGTACAAACGCCTGGATATCGCGGTAGAAGCATGCCGCATTGCAAACCGTCGTTTAGTGGTAGCAGGCAATGCCACTGATAGCGTCCGGAAAGAATTCGACTTCGATTGGGTGGAATTCAAAGGCCGGGTAGCTACGTCTGAATTGCGGCGGTTGATGTCTACCTGTCGCGCACTACTCTTTCCGGGAGTTGAGGATTTTGGCATCATCCCCGTCGAGGTTATGGCATCAGGACGCCCTGTCATTGCATTCGACAAAGGGGGTGCGAGAGACAGCATCAGTCACGGCGAGTCGGGCTTACTATATCAAAATAATTCTCCATCTGGCCTGGCAACTGCCATAGCTGAGCTGGAATCAGAACTAGACAATTTTTCTGCATCTCGATGTACGAAATGGGCATATCAGTTCGATCGTTCTTTTTTCATTGAAAAAATTGGTCTAATAGTTTCTGAAGGATTGAAGAATATCCGATGACTATTCCACGCTACGACTATAGACACCGCACGCTGCGCCTACGGATATCTAGAACGAGCTGGGCAGCGCCTACCGACCAGCTTGCACAGCATATCTTAGAGTCAACTATCTTCCATTTGGCTCTGTCTGCTAGAGCAGCAACATAAATCAAAGGCACTCATTTTAGTGTTATGTCGAAATACCGACGTTCGCAGGGGCGCAGATTCCTACGAACCAGAGACCCCATGGAGTGACAGTTCGCCGCCCGATCTGAATATGTGAGTGCCATTGCATCATGGGCCGCCTGCCCTTTTCATCTTGACAAGCGGGCTAAGGTGAGAAAGGCATGTCTACCAGACGATTTACGCACTGAAAGCCAAGAAAATGTTGTGCACTACACACGAAGTATACAGCGGTTTTCGTCCGACTCGGACGAGCATCGAACAACGCTGAAATTACGCAGCTTTATTCTGAATCCACAACTCGCTACAAAGTAGTACAAATACAAAAATATCAACCTAAGTCATCATAGCTTCAAGAGCACGACGTCGTGAGCCAATCTAAAACTGACAAGAAGCTGATATCTCTCTCGGCGGCAGTCATGTGCAGCTGTGTCATCGGCTACACTGAAATCCCAGCTACCATATTAATATTAGCATTCGCATTGCTGGTATTTTTTAACATAGCATCCAAGAAAAAGGCTCGGAAACAAATCTGGTTCGGATTGGCTTTTTTGCTCTACGCTGGGCTTAGCGCCTTGTTATTCAACGGCTTCGACTCAGCAATCGATTCAGATTTTATAGAATGGATATCGGGAGAGGGCAGGCTATTTCTATATTTTTGGCCTGCACTTTATATAATTATAATCAGCACTGGAAAACCAGCCGGAGTTGCCTCGGTTGACAGCCATCTGAACTATATGGTGGGATTCTACGCTACCTGCGTAGCGGTGCAAGCACTAACCGATTTACAGCTTTTTAGCACTCACCACGCGGCGGGCGCAGTGGGTGCCACATTGGTGCTATATATGTTTTTCCGCTATGAATCTCGGCCAAATATCATATCGGCACTTTCACTCCTAGTAGCCACGGTCGCCTTAGCCGGATCTAACTCCAGAACTTCCTTACTAGCCTGTGCGGCTGCCATACTGGTCGTATCCGTCCTTCATGGCAGTTTAAAAACAAGTGCTCGATTACTCGTTGTGTGCGGCATTGCTTTGGTTGCGATGCCAATTTTATTCTCGTACGAGTTTGACCGGCTACGCAGCTCAACCGAAGAAGGGACCTTGGAGTCTATCGCAGAGAACTACTCGATCGGACTCGCCGAGGCAAATGCTTTGGAGATACTAAAAGCCTGGGAGATCAGCAAAGAGATTGACGTACGTGGCAATCCAAATATCGCTATCCGTGGGTATCTATGGGGTCGAGCCACTGGGGAATGGGCGAGATCACCGGTTCTCGGAATCGGTTTTGGGCGATTTAACGATGTAGGCAGACAGTTTGCAGGACAACGGCATTTTCTGTATCCGGTAGTATTCGCTAAATTCAATGCGCCTACTAGTCAAACCGCACACAATACGTACCTTCACAATCTGAGTGAACTTGGTTTGCTCGGGTCCGCCATTCTAGTACTCTTCTTCGACTCACTACTGATTCGTAAGAAAAAACTCACTCTTATATATGGCAAGAAACTTCCGGATCACATTTCCTTCTGGCTCAAAATCAACCAAAGCTCTCTTCTTTTACTGTTGCTCATAGGAATCACTCAGCATTCAATTGGCGCTCCGATATATGGGCTTTCTGTCTTGGCAGTGCTAGCGTTCTCATACGACCAACTAATTCGGATGACCATTGGTCCGCGCGAAGACATGACGGGCTATCGCCGCGCTCTGCGACCTAAAATAGTGAAAAAGAAAAAGGAGCTAAGCTACGCACGTGTGTTACGGTAGATAAATTTTATACTACCGCTGAAAAAGTTTTAATTTTTATAGACACCACTTAGTCGAACAAGTCTCAGTTGCGTTCGGCGCAGTGATTCATGTCCGCGCTCCGTCTGGCGCTCGTGATAGCTCAGCATGTCAAATGACAATACCAAGCCGCTACGTCACTGACTACCAGCGACCGCGCTTCGGACCAGCATGCAGCTAGAAACCATCGCCAAACGCGGCACAGAGATCCTCTCGGGCTCCGTTGCCGGGCAGTTGCTCGTGCTCGCTTTCATGCCGGCGCTTACCCGCATCTACTCTCCGGCCGAGTTCGGGCGCATCGCGGTGTTCATCCTGATAGGGAGTTTGCTGCAGATCATCGGCAGCTTGCGGCTGGACAATGCGGTGCTGCGCTCACGCGACGCGGCTCAGTCCATTGCGCTGCTGCGCTTCGCTCTGGGGTCATCGGTGGTGGTGAGCGCTGCCGTGCTCGTGCTGGCGCTGCCCTTGAGTCTGATCGACGCCCTGCCTTTTCCGGGCACTCTTTGGGTACTGGCACTGGCGCTTTACACCCTGACCGGCTCGGTCTACCACCTCGCCACGGGTGTTTGCCTGAAGTACGGCAGCAGGCGGCTGTTCCTGTTGATGCAGCTGAGTCTGCCGGCCGCGGCCATCGTCTTCCAGCTCGGCATGGGCGTGCGGGCGCCTTTCGCTGAAACCTATATCGTCGGCCTGTGCATCGGCTACGCCGTGGCAACCACCGTGGTGTTCTGCAGCATCGCGATCATCCGGCAGGCCACGTTGGTCGATCCGGCCTTCTGGCGCGCGCATGGGCTCGTGAGCGCGGACGTGCGCGCCGGGATGGCCTCGTTTCTCGTCGAGGCGCTGAGCCGCAATTCGCTCTCGCCGTTGATATCGATGCTGGGCGGGTTCGAGATCGGCGGTGCCTTCGCGCTGGCCCAGCGCATCGTCATGAATCCGGTGCTCATCGTGTGCAACGCGCTGCACAAGGTGTGCGTGCAGCAGTTCAGCGAGGCCGACGCCACTCCTGCGCAGGATTCGGTCGGCGCGTGGCGGCAGCTGCGCGCGCTCGCCTGCGCGCTGTTCGGTCTTTCGCTGATCGCCTCGGTGGCATTGCGCTTCGGGTTCGCCCCGGTCTTCGGCGATGCCTGGGCGGGCGCCGGCGGCATGGCGGCGGCCCTTGCGCTGCTGGCCGCACCGGTCATCCTGTTCGAGGTGCTGTCGGCGCTGCGCATCGTGCGCTTCGCCCAGCGTGCAACGCTGCTCAGTCGGCTGGTGCTGGGGCTGGTCGGTATCGGCGTGCTTCTGTCAAGCGATCCGGCGCAGTTTCCGGCAAGCAGCCTGTTGCTGTATTCGGCGGCCACTTTCGCCACCTTGGGCGTCATGCTGCACGTCTCCCTGGAGGCGCATCTGCACACGGCACCTGATCTGATGCAAGCGATGCCGGTCGTTCTGGCAGCCGTATCCGGCTACGCGCTTGTCGGGCTTCAGCTCGGCCTGGGTCCGGGTGGGCTCGTGGTGCCTGCAGCCGTCGCGGCGCTGGTGCTCGGTGCGCTGCTGAGCTTGTCGGGCGCGTTGTCGCTACGCTCGCAGCTGCGCCATCAGGCGCGGGCCGCGCCCACCGTGCCCGGCGCATGATGGTCGGCAACATCGCCGTTCGCCCGCTGTTGCTGGCAGCGGGCGTCTACGCCTCGCTGGCAACCGGGGCCGGCGCGCCCATCGTGTGCGACCTGCTGTCCTGCCACATCGAGTGGTGGCGTGCCGGCATCTCCACCGCCCTGGTGGCGCTCGCCGTGCTGGTCGCCACCCCGCTCAGGGCACCGGTTCGCCTGGCGTTGCTGGGCGTCGCGGCGCTTGCCCTGCTACCGCTGTTGCACGTCGCCCTGTCCGTCAGCTCGTACCCGGACTACGTGCTCGGCAACGTGTACGAATTCGCGCTCGGCTCGGCGCTGGCCATCGTGTTCATCGACGCGCTGTTCCACCGCTACGACCGGTTGCTCGCCTTCAAGACGCTGGTCGGGGTGTTCGCTTGCGTGCTGCTGCTGGCCGTGCTGACCAAGGCGGTCGACGGCACGCTGCTGTATCGCTACCACGGCCGCTTCCTGATCAACGGGCCCATCACGTTCGGCTGGCTGATGGGCATGGGCTGCCTGTTCGCCATTTCCGTGAACGCGATGACCGGCAAGCCGCTGTGGCTGCTGGCGGCGGTGGTGTTCTTTCTGGGCGTCGTCTGGACTGCGTCCAAGGGGCCGATCCTGGCCTGCCTGGTCGCCATCTGCTACATCGTGCTGCTGTCGCGCAACCGGTCCCCGAAGCGACTGCTGCTGTTCGCCGCCATCGTCGGCACCGGCCTGTTGCTGGCCAGCAGCCTGGTGGGCGATCAAGGCAACTTCTCCCGGCTGAACGTGATCGAGCAGGCCGCCACGGCGGGCGCGGAGGGGTCGTTGCAGATCAGGCGCTCGGCACTCGCCCTGACGCTGCAGATGACCGGGGAGCATCCGCTGTTCGGCATCGGCGCCGGCAATTTCGCCGATCACACCCGCTTGCCGATGGCCTATCCGCACAACGTCTACCTGGAGGTGTTCTCGGAGTACGGCATGCCGGCGGGCATGCTGCTGCTGAGCATGCTCTGGCTGTCCCTGGTGCGTGCCGACCCTGCCGTGCGGGCCATGATCGTGTTCCTGGCGGTGGCGCTGTGCTTCTCGGGCAACTACGCCTACCTGCGCTACCTGATGCCCTTCGTCTACCTGGCCACGCTGTACTCGATGATCCGGCCGCCGCGCACGCGAATGCGCCGGCACCGTCCGCGGCTGAGGGCGCACTGAGCCGCTCGGGCCCGCTCGCTCGGGCGCTGGAGCTTCAACTCCGTCAGCTCGTCGTGGAGGGCAGCGCCGAGCGTAGCCCGCTGTGCCTGACCATCTGTTCGAAGTCCTTGGCGGAGAACAGCAATGGCATCTTCTCGTCAATGCAATACGAGCCGATGACCACGTCCATCGTCTTTCGGATCGTCACCCCCTTGGATCGCAATCGGCGGAACTTGGTAGCGGATGCAATGGCCCGGTCTCGGCCCAGCATGTCGACAAGGGTAAGATCGTCGAACAGTTCCAGGGCGCGTCTGTAGTGCTTGTCAGCGCGGAAGCCCTGGAGCACTTCGGTCATGATCACATCGCCTACGACCAAGGGTATTACGCCAAGGATGCTGTCGAGATACTCCGACTCCCGGGTGGTGTTGCCGTTGTAGAAGTCGATCCAGACGCTGGAATCGACAACGATCATCGTTCGGTGCGCATCTGTTCCAGGTCGCCTTCCCAGCTGAGCTTGCCACGATACTGCCGAATACGTTCCTGGCGCTTGAGTTTGACCAACGCAGCGAGTCCGAGCTCCACGGCTTCGCGTTTGGTCTTCGCTCCGGTAGCGCTGATGGCATCCGCCAGCAGCCGGTCATCGATTTCTATGTTCGTACGCATGACGAACCAGTGTGTAGAGTGTGTGCGTAATATACACAGTATGGCCTGGGCCGCCGCACCTGCGCAGCTTCCGGGGCGGCCGCTGAGCCGCTCGCGCCCGCTCAGCCGGCCGCGCGAGTCAGTATCGACAGCACCTGCCGGCTCAGCGTGTCGCGATCGTAGAGCTCCTGGCCGGTCAGCGATGCCCTGCGGCCCATGCGCGCCAGCTCGGCTTCGTCGTCCAGCAGACCGATCAGCCGCTGCGCAGCCAATGCCAGATCGTGCCGGTCCAGCACCAGGCCGATCCGGTACCGGGTCACCGCTTCGCCAAGCCAGCCCGAGTGGTTCAGCGCCACCGGCGTACCGGACGCCAGCGCATCGAAGAACTTGTTGGCGCTGTTGGCGTGCAGCGCCGGCAGCGAGGCGAACAGCGAGAAGGCGATGTCGGCGGCGGACAGCCAGGCGACCACGTCGGTCTTGGGCAGCGAGCCGAGCATGAAGACGCTCTCGTCCAGCACCCCGGCCCGGGCGGCGGCCTGGCGGATCCGCTCGAACTCCACGCCGTCGCCGATGATCACGAAGCGGATGTCCGGGCGCAGCCGCTTCACCTGCACCGCCAGATCCACCAGCCAGCCCACATCGTTCAACGCGCCCAGCGCGCCGGTGTACACGGCCAGCGGCCGCTGCTGCAACCAGGCATTCGCCTGCCGCTGCACTTCGCCGATGGCCTCGCTCACGGCGAACAGGTCGAAATCGCAGCCGTTCGGCAAGCCCTTCGGTCTCAATGTTTGCGCTCTGCCGAGAGCTCGAAATCCGCAGCTGGCTTGGCTCCTAGCCGTAGCCGGCGAGCCCTCAACCCGTAGGCTTGGTCGGTCGATATACTGCGATGTAGTTTTCTGCGTCAAACGTACCCGGAGATCGCCCCATGCCCGTCACCAGCGTCCGTCTCGATGACGACCTCCACAGCCGGCTCGAACGCCTGGCCAAGCGTGAGCACCGCACGCGCGGCTGGCTGATCAACGACGCGTTGCGCGACTACCTCGCGCAGGAAGAGCTGCGCGCGGAACGCTATCGCCAGACGCTCGAAGCGCTCGAAGAAGTCGAGGCCGGCGCACCGACCATCGAGGGTGAGGCCGTGCACGAATGGATCGCCTCGTGGGGCACGGAAGCGGAGAAGCCGGTACCTCGCATCGACGACAAGTGAGGCTGCGGTATGGCCCGCGCGCGCTCGCTGATCTGGAGCGCTTGCACGAGTTTATTACCCGGAAGGATCCGGCCGCCGCCGATCGAACCCGGCGCCGATTGCTGGCCGGTGTCGAGGCGCTTGCCGAGCAGCCGGGGCTCGGCCGAGCGCTCGACGACGGCCGTCCGATCCGGCAGTGGACCGCCGGCGACTACGTGATTCACTACGTCGTCTGGGGCGACGAGCGCGTGCTCGTGCTCCGGATCTGGCATGGCCGGGAGAACCGGTGAAGAAGCCAGCCACGATGATATCCCCCTGCGTCAGACTAGTTGTCCGCTGCCCTCGGGCAGATTCCTAGAATCAGCAGGGTGCGGACAGAGGAACGAACATGGCCTACGCGCCTGAACGACGAGAGGCAGTGCTGAAGAAGATGCTGCCGCCGAACAACGTGACGATTGCCGAGCTTGCCCGCAGCGAAGGCATCAGCGAGCAGACGCTGTACGGTTGGCGGACCAAAGCTCGAAGAGAGGGCCGTCTGATGCCCGATGCCGACCTGACCCCCGAAGGCTGGAGCTCGCGTGACAAATTCGCCGCCGTGATGGAAACCGCCGCGATGAACGAGGCCGAGATCGGCGAGTACTGTCGCACGAAGGGCCTGCATGCTGCCCAACTGAGCGCTTGGCGCGCTGCCTGTGAGCAGGCCAACGATTGGGACCAGAGCAGCGCTACGCGCGAGCGGGCGGTCACCAGAGCCTCGGACAAGAAGCTCAAACAGGTGCAGCGAGAGCGCGATCGCATGGAGCGAGCACTGGCGGAGGCGGCAGCTTTGCTGGTGATGCGGGAAAAGCTGCAGGCGCTGAGAAGCCGCAACGAGGACGACTGACGCCGATGGCCGAGCGCGTGGGCACTGTTGCGCTGATCGACGCCGCCGTTGCCGGCGGCGCTCGACGTTGCCAAGCCTGCCAGCACGCCGGACTGAGCGAGCGCACCTATCGGCGCTGGCGCGATGGGCAGGGTGTGCGTGCCGATGGGCGGCCCGATGCGGTGCGGCCCGCACCGCGTCAGAAGCTCACCAGCGAGGAGCGCGCCACGGTGCTGCTCACTAGTCAGTTGCCGCGCTTCGTGGACCTGCCGCCAAGCCAGATCGTGCCGACGATGGTGGATGCCGGCTACTATCTGGCCAGCGAGTCGACCTTCTACCGGGTACTACGCGATGCCGGTCAACAGCACGAACGCGGCCGCGCCCGTCGTCGTTCCAGCGCCGCGGTGACCACGCACAAGGCGGATGGGCCGAACCAGGTATGGTGCTGGGACGTGGTGCGCCACGAGGCGCTTTTGACCGGGCCACGGTGCAAGACCGTGGCGGCTCGACTGTCGCAGCAGTCGGGTACAAGCTGGGGGCAGTCTGCGCCGTGAAACGACGGCAAGGGCGGAAAGCAGCCCCGACAAAGCCGGGATGTAGTAGCACCGTCAGATACTACAGGTCCGGCAAGCGAACGAGGAAGGTGTAACGAGAGTGAACCCGTGGATTAAAGCCTCTCAAGAGAGAGCCACCAGCTCCAACCTGACGGATCTGGGCTGGGTTGCAGCGCGTGCTGACGGTCAGCGGTTCGACCGTGGCAACTCCTTGGCCGTTTCGTACGTCGACGGTCGGGAGGTCATCGTGAAAGTCTGTGGCGTAGCGATGACGAGGCTGCAGGGGCATAGCGGGACACCTCCCCTTGTGAACGGGAGAAAGTGAACGTGGGAACCGGAGTGATAGCCCCTGATGCCGCGAGGCGGAGTGGGAAGGCGCGTTGTCCGCTGATGCTGTCACTCTGGGGCGGAGGGGCCGTAGTAGTCCGAGCACGGGAAAGCCGTGTACATGGCAAAGGGCCCCAGCAAGATCGCGGCGAACTACGCTGGCAAGGAGATCGCCGATGAATATTGGCGTGTTGTGGCCCGAGCGGGAAACCGCAGAGGCGCAGGTACTTGCCATGCAATGCAAGCTGCACCAATGGGCGGTGTCCGACAAGGAACGCCGCTTTGATGACTTGTTCAATCTCGTCCACGACCCGGCGTTCCTGCTTGTTGCATGGCACCGGGTCCGGGGCAACAAGGGCAAGCGCAGCGCCGGAATCGACGGGGTCACACCCGTATCCATCCACGACCCGGTGTTGTTTCTTGCCGAGCTGCGAGCGTCGCTCAAGGCTCGCTCCTACACCGCATCCCGGGTCCGGGAGAAGTCGATACCGAAGGCTGGCGGTAAGCGCCGGTATCTCGGTATTCCGACGACGACCGACCGGGTGGTGCAGGCGTCCTTGTCGCTGGTGCTCGAGCCGATCTTCGAGGCTGATTTCTTGCCGTGCTCGTACGGCTTTCGGCCAAGACGTCGTGCTCGGGACGCGATCGCCGAGATCCGCTACCTTGCCATGCCGACTCGCAACTACCAATGGGTGTTCGAGGCGGATATCGAGGCGTGCTTCGACAATATCGCGCACGGGCCGCTGATGCGGCGCGTTGCCGATCGCGTCGGAGACAAGCGGGTACTCTCGTTGGTTCGCGGGTCACTTCGTGCTGGCATCCTCGGTGAGGATACCAAGGCACGCGGAACGATCACCGGCACGCCCCAGGGCGGCATACTCTCGCCACTTCTTGCCAACATTGCCTTGTCGGTTCTGGACGAGCACTTCACCAAACGGTGGCAGTCGCTCGGCCCGTCTTGGCAACGCGCAAAGCTTCGACGCTCAGGCACTGCCGCGATGCGGTTGATCCGATACGCGGATGACTTCGTCGTGATGGTGAACGGGCAGCGAAGCGATGCCGAGGCTCTGTGGGAGGAAACGGCAGCGGTTCTTGCACCGATGGGCCTCAACCTGTCGGTGCAGAAAACGCGGGTATGCCACGTGGACGAGGGCTTCGACTTTCTCGGGTGGCGGGTTCACCGCCGTCGCTGGAGAGGTCGTGGCGGAAAGCAGGCGGTGTACACCTACCCATCAAAGAAGGCACTCGCTTCGGTAGTGGATAAGGTTCGCTCGCTGACCGCACGGCACAAGCATCGTGTGCTCGGTGACCTCTTGCACTCGGTCAATCGCGTGCTTCGAGGATGGTGCGAGTACTTCCGATATGGCGCGTCGTCGAGGACGTTCAGTTATCTGGACAACTTCACGTGGCATCGGACATTCCGATGGCTTCACAAACGGCACGCGAAGATCGGCAAGAAGGAGCTTGTTCGTCGTCACCTGCCGAACTGGCAGGTAGCGGCTGACGGGGTCGTCTTGTTCAAACCGCAATCGGTCTCGGTCATACGGTACCGATACCGCGGTGCAAAGATACCCACACCATGGGCGCTCACGGCAGGATCTTGTGGAGAGCCGGATGCGGTGAGAGTCGCACGTCCGGTTCGGCGGGCGGACTGCGGAAACCCGGTCAGGGAAACCTGACAGAGGGCGCCGCAGTCCGACCCAACACCTATCTTCCATCGCCCGTACGCGGCCTGTACTACTACCTGTACATGATCATGGACGTGTGGAGTCGCAAGATCGTGGGATGGGAAGTGTACGAAAGCGAGACCGGCGAATTGGCATCCGAGCTCGTATCGCGGGCCGTGCTCGCTGAGCGGTGTCGCGGTACCGGACTGGTGTTGCACGCCGACAATGGTGCCCCTCAGAGGTCGAGCACGTTGCGAGTGACGCTCGACAAGCTCGGCATCCGCACCTCGTTCAGTCGAGCGCGTGTCAGTGACGACAACCCGTACAGCGAGTCATTGTTCCGCACGACCAAGTACCGACACGACTACCCGGTCGACGGGTTCAGCAGCATTGAGGCTGCACGAGAGTGGGTACTCGGCTTCGTCGGGTGGTACAATACTGAGCATAATCACAGCGCGATCCGCTTCGTCAGCCCGGCCGATCGACACGCTGGTCGCGACGTACAGATCCTGAGCGATCGCAAGCGTCTCTACGAACAGGCGCGGCAACGAAACCCGTCACGCTGGAGCGGCAAGACACGCGACTGGACGCGACCGGAGATCGTCAGGCTGAACCCCCGACCGGCCGGCCCCTGCGGAGCCAGAAACCGTTAGTACTGCCGCATAGCTTTACCGACCAACTGTCCTGAAAATCGCCGACCGTGTCCCAGCTATCGGCGGCGTAGTCGCACTCGGCGTAGACCTTTTCGCTCTGCCCGCTGGCCTCGCTGTTCTTGCGCACCGTCTCCAGGTACTGCTCGGCGTGATCGCGCAGCACGCTGTTGCCGCTGATGGCGACGGCGTACTGCACACCGGCCTCATCCAGGAAGTCGAACACCTCGGGGGTGGCGAAGCCACCGTCCAGGCGAACTCGGATGGCGCTGCGGGGGAAGGCTTTTCTCAGCTTGGCGATGACACGCTGCAGGATCGCGCAGGCCCCGTCGCTGCCGTGCGCATCCCCGCCCCGGAGCAGGCAGGCGAACAGGTTCTGCTCGGGCTCGTCGTCGAACTGGATGAACCCGGGCATCGGCAGGTAGCACCAGCCGCCGTAGTGGACGTTGAACAGGGCCAGTTGCTGTTGTCCGTGGGTCTGATCGTCGGTGGGATCCAAGTCGATGGTGATTTGCCGAACGTGCCGCTTGGCCAGGCGTCGTTTGTGGCGAGCGATCACGGTGTCGGCCAGTGCGTGACCCAGCCGCACCAGGGAGCGGGCATCGATGGCATTCTCGAAGCGGCTGAGCGTGGGCTGGGAGGCGATGTCGGCACCGTGCACCGGATCACGTCCGAGCAGCAGCTTCGGGGTCGGGTCATCGATCAGGCGCGTCGCGTCATTGCAGTCCTCGTAGCCGGCGGCGAGCAGAAACACCCGCGGGCGCAGCAGATCGACCAAGGGA
>JAUKWC010016325.1:0-19379 GCA_032356245.1 Endocladia muricata | reverse complement strand
GAAAGTGCAAAAGACAGTTCCTCTTATGAACGCAAATATCCAGTACTATATTTATTGGATGGCCCGTCGCACTTTAAAGCTATAACCGGGATTATCGAGCATTTAAGTAGCAATATGATCGTACCGGAAATGATTATTGTTGGCATCGCCAATACAAATAGATCTTTAGATTTGACGCCTTCTAAGGTAGCTGTAGATATAATATCGGGCGATAGCATTCAATATGCTTCTGGTGGCGGTAATAAATTTCTTGATTTCATTGAAAAAGAACTAATTCCACATGTAGAGAAAACCTACCCTGCATCAACTTACAAAACGTTTGTTGGTCATTCGTTTGGAGGCTTAAGCGTCATCAATACCCTAGTAAATAGAAAAGAACTTTTTAATAACTATGTCGCAATAGACCCAAGTTTATGGTGGGACAATAAGGCTTTTTTAAATGTAGCAGATTCTATTTTAGCGACAAATAGATTTGACAATAGAGCATTTTACGTGGGTGTTGCAAATACGATGGAAGCCGGAATGGATATTAAGAAGGTGCAAAATGATAGTACCCCCGACACCTATTTCACGATTCATATCAAATCAATACTACAATTTGTTAATTCTCTGGATTTAAAAAAAGATAATGAATTATTATTTAAATGGAAATACTACGATAATGACGACCATGGGAGTGTGCCACTTATTGCCGAGTATGATGCGCTTAGGTTTCTTTTTTCATGGTATAAGTTGGATGAGGTAAATGATTTCTATTCTGAGAACTCAACATTGAATCCCCAAGAAATACTGCATTTAATAAATTCTCACTATGCCAATATTTCAGCAAAATTTGGATACGAAGTAATTCCGCCTGAAAGTTATATTAATTCAATTGGTAACGGATTTATGTTCAACGATATGCCTGATAAAGCATATGCTTTATTGAATTTGAATGTTAAAAACTATCCGAAAAGTGCCAGTGTATTTGAGTCTATGGGAGAATATCACTTATTTCAATCTGACACTCTAAATGCTATCAAAGAATTTAAAAAGGGGCTTGAAATTGGAGAGAACCCAACGCTTAAGAAAAAACTAGACAAGTTAAGTGCTATGATAGCGAAGTAAATAAAAATAAAGAGTTCTGATTGAACTGAGCGAAAAGTAAAGAAATGGAGGACTTAGGCCACGCAGTTAGTTGAGTATTTACTAACAGTTTTAGCCTACTTGTGAAAATTTATGTGGATTTTCTAGAAGGCTAATCCGCTAGATTTGAACTTAAACCATTTAATGAACATTGGGTAACTACATAGCAAAAACCACAACAATTGATATGGGAAAAATCTCAATATATATCATTTTAATTTTATCATTTTTTTCCTGTAAGCGAAATTTAAAAGAAAACGCACAGATTAAGGCGAACGAAAATGTGAATCCCGCTAGAGAAATCATTGAAAAAGTAGTAAATGAAGTAGGTTCGATAAGTGACTTAAGGGCTCTTAAGGATGTAGAGTATACCTACTATTTTGATGTTCATAGTAGTAATATGAAAAACGTTTCCAAGGAAAGATATATTTTCAATGGTGAATTATCTTGGGCTCAATATCTTCCAGAAAAACAATTTCCCACTAAAGAAGATACTATTACACAAGCATATACCGGTGATTCTGTTTGGATGAAGATTAATCAGAGTTTGACAACTGAGCCAAAGGAAATCGAATACGCACGTTTTGTACGACAAACCAACTTCTATTGGTTTACGATGATGCAAAAACTTTTAGACAATGGTGTTCATCACGCGTTGCTACCTTCAAGAATTGTTAACGGTATAGAATACAATATTATTCAAATGACATTTGACCATACTATTGGAGCGGTTCAGGATAAATATATTCTATATGTAAACCCATCAACCAATCTCGTCGACCAATTTCTTTTCACTATCAAGGAACTAGATTTTTCACCTGTAGACCCTTTACTTATGGAAATTAAGTATGAATATATCAATGGTATTAAATTAATGACCAATCGAATTGTGAAAAAATCTAATTGGAACGGGGATAGTGATGGAGAAATCATTTCCAGTCAACATTGCAATGACATCAAATTTAATAATGGATTTACAATGTCTTTGTTTGAAAAATAACGAACAAACAATCAAAATGTATATGAAGCATAGCCAGTTAGTCCCAAAACGAAAGGTTTGTGAAATCCGAGAAAATCACCAAATTTTATATTAAGGCTTTGGGATGGTTCAAAATAAGCTTATAACATAAAAATTCGGCTCTGTGTTTCTTCGTCTAGTTAGCGCCATTATTACCATTGCACATGCAAGAAGTTTATCACATATAAAACCAGCATAAAATGAAAAAACAAACAATCGTACTATTGTCCTTAATGATTCCTTTTTTTTCCTGCAAAGAGATAAAGAAAGAAGTGAAAGAAGAAGTCACTGAAACAGTTAAACCAGAAGTAAAACTCTACACTTTTGATGGAGGAACAATACTGGCAAATGACTTAGCCTTGTTTTCACAAGACACAACTTATCAGGGTCAGACCAAAAAATTTGCAAACCCTTTCTATGTTATTAGTCACCCTGATGGAAACTTAATGTGGGATGCAGGTCTACCCGAAGCTTTGGTAGGTCAGCCAGAACCGCTGACAGTTCCTGGCGGTGCATTCACGATTTCCAGAAGAGATTCTGTTGTAAATCAATTAAAGGCCATAGGAATGGAAATTGACGATTTTAAATACATCGCGCTTTCGCATTGGCACTTTGACCATACTGGGCATGCGAACGCCTTTAAAAATTCGACATGGTTGGTTCAGGAAGTCGAATTTGATTCCATTATGAGTGAAACGTCTCAAAAGACAAATGCAGATAACTATAACGCGATTAAAGATCTGACGAAGACAAAAAGAATAAACGGAGATTTCGATGTCTTTGGGGATGGCAGTGTAGTTATCAAATCAATGCCAGGTCATACACCGGGCCATCAGGTTCTATACCTCGATTTAGCTGAAAATGGACCTACTATACTAACGGGCGATCTATATCATTCGTACGAAAACCGAAAACATAAAAGAATGCCGATTTTCAATTTTGATGTAGCACAAACTTTGGAAAGTATGGCTGATTTTGAAGTTTTTGCCACAGCGAACAATGCGAAAGTCTATATACAGCACGAAAGAGAAGATTTCAATAAAATGCCGAAGGCACCCGCATATATAAAGTAAAAGCTCCCATCTGACCTTCTTAAATCGTTGGATGAAGTGTCGGGATTAAATTTTTACGAATGCATTTCTATTACACTTTTAAAAGCCCAACTTTAAAACGGCCGTTTTAGGGATGGGCTTACGTCAATAAAGTTATAGAGAATTAAGCAGTTTAGTTAGATGGAGCTAAAATTTTTCGTAAATCTAAATTCTGACCTAAACTGGAGATAATTTATTCTTTTCTACTCGATGCGTTTAAATATAAAAAGAATTGGGAATGTTGATGCTGTTCGCATAGTTGACGTCTTAAATCACTAAATTAATTAAGACGAAAGCCAAATCCAATTAATCAAGCAATATGGTCTTTTAGAAAACATAAAAGTAGAAAATCAAAATGTCAGAAAGGTTATATTTTAATAGGTTTATTCATGTTATATTGAATCTGGGGCTTCCCGATAACGTGCGTTAAAAAAATTAACCTACCTGCTGTCAGGTAGGCCTCTAGCCTCAATTTTCAGTATAAAAAATCTTTAATTGTATCGTTGTAGAGGTTAAGTGATAAGGCCGGAGCTTGAGCCATTAGGCTCGGACCAATGAGAGTTGAGTAGGTGGACTAGATTAGCTTTCGTGTAGCGCATTTGTAGATTATTACCGTACAATTTGCTAGTACTTAACTTTTGCAAATAAAGATGGATGAAAGAATATTCGATCACATACCAGCGCATAAAATGCAAGAACATCATTATCCAGTAAACTACCTAGCACACATTTTTAAATCTGGGATTGCTACACGACAATGCTATTTAAAATAGGATGTTGAATAATTTACAAATAAGCAATAACTAAGAGTTCTCATAGTCTTACTTAAAAACCGAGCAACTTTATGAATTTGTAAATCACAGTGTTGTACGCAATTATATATTAAATTTCGAAGTAAGGCTTATAAATCTCCCGATTATAAAGGATTAGCTATCATTAGAGCTATTTTGTCTTTTTCCGCAATAGTATAAATGATTTACTATTCGGTCATATAGTTAGGTATTTAAAGTTATCTTTAAATCGCTTCGATTTAGATAGACTTGAAAGTTTATATTAATGGGGTATCAATATTTAAGAAATTATATGAGTAATCGCTTTACCGTAAGTTCACTTCCACTTAAAGAGGTCATTGAAGATTTAGCAAAACAGATGAATACGTCGTTCACTGAAAAGTGTACTGAATATATCGTTGAAATTCCCAGTGACTTTGGAAATGGAGAAATTAGAGGTATTAATTTTGATAATGGCTTAGGAATAATCATTTATCGTTGCAATTTTAAGATTGCTACCGAAATTAACTTTACAGTAGATAAGATACATCCTTTAAAATATATTTATACCGCCAACGGTTTCCTAAAACATCAATTTGCGAATGAGGTTGAGGTTCATAATTTAAAATCTAGAATGTGTGCCTTGGTGGCGAGTGAAAAACATAACGGGCATGTACTTCATTTTGAGGGTGACAGGCAAATCGATATTATTAGTTTAGAAATTGATAGAGTAGCCTTTTTGAAATCTAGTGAGTGTCAATTAATTAATTTATGCGGTGAGTTGCAGACCATGTTTCAAGATAAAGATGCTTCAAGTACTTTTTATCACGATGGTTTTTATAGTCTTGAGTTTCAACAAATTTTAGATTCGATCGATAAATACGAAGATGATCTGTTGACCAGAAAATTTCATTTGGAAAGTAGAGCACTTGATATCTTCGTTGAGCAGATTCAACTATTTACCGATGATTTGTTGGGCAATACGGATGAACAAATTCTTCGGTATAACGAACTAGAACGAATTCGAGAGTTATCGGAACAGATTGAGAACAACTTGGAGGATAACTTGTCTATTGAAAATTTAAGCAGAATGTCCGGATTAAACCCAACTAAATTACAAAAGGGTTTTAAATACATTTTTAATAAAACTGTTCGTGATTACATCGTAAGTATACGTTTGGAAACATCTAAAATTTTAATGTTGACTACTGACAAGTCTATTGCTTCTATAGCAACGGAGGTAGGTTTGGACAGCCCGAGCTACTTTAGCAAAATTTTTAAAGATCAGTACAGGTTTACACCCAGCGAATTTCGAAAACTCCATGTTCGACAGACTTAAAAATTACCATCTTAACCTTGTATAGGTCAATTTAGAAGCGTGTAGGTTTATAGTTTTGTATTCACTACAAATACAAAGCTTTGCAAATTTCTGATATTTCTTCTTCAATTGCCTTTCTCGAAATTTACTCGGAAACACTTCTTATTGGTATGATATCCGTGGTTATAGTATTAACCGTCCTAGGGTGTATACGTTTGTATTTTTTGAATAATTCGCATAATGCCCAGTATTCAAAGAAGGTTAACGGAAATCCAAAGGTCAGTATTCACTTGGCAATTTGTAATGAACCCCCAAGACTTGTAATCGATACCATTAAAAGTGTTGAAAAGTTAAATTACCAAAATTTCGAATTATTGGTTATATCGAACAATACTTCAGACGCTGCATTGTGGAAACCGGTAGAGGAATACATGCATACTCTGGATTTTCGCTTTAACTTCATACATTTTGAGAAATTAGATGGGTACAAGGCCGGCGCGTTAAATATAGCTTTGCAATGTACAGAAGCCTCGGTGGAATATATATTTACCTTAGACGCTGACTATGTGCTTTGTAGCGATGCGTTGGACATAGCACTAGGTACAATTCAGAAGCGAGAAGTGCAGTTGTTACAGTTTCCTCAGTCCTACCGAAATGTTTCTACGGAAACCAATGGTGTCGAGATCAATTATAAGCACTATTTTGATTGTTACCTATCGAGCTCAAAAAGTAAAATTCTTGCATTGCCTACAGGTACGCTTACTCTTATCGATAGGAATGTTTTTCAAAATGATGTAGAGTGGCCGACCGATTCGATAACCGAGGACGCAAGTTTCGGAGTCGAATTAATTGCCCGTAATATGAAGATCGGTTTTTGTAATCATGTTATCGGTAAAGGTACAATGCCAACAGAACCAATAGATTACAGCAAACAGTATAAAAGATGGGTTTTCGGGAATTTTCAGGTTCTGGCAAAGGTTTGGAGATCAAAGGGTATATCCGTTTTAAATAAAATTCATTTGAGTACGCTACTCACAGCTTGGCTTAACGTCTTGGGTTTCGTCTTCGGAATTTTAGTATTGGCGACACCGCTATTGTTCATGAACAGCCAGGTCGGTATCCTCATCTTTTATGTCGGTTTGGTAGGCATTCTGCTACATTGTATTATACAGATAACAATTTATAGGAAAATAGCAGGAAATGATTTGGTAAAAGGCTGGAATGGTTTTCTAATTCATTTAGGTCTTTTGGAAATCGGATCGTTTTACTGGATGAACTATTTTATTAAAAAAGACAGACCGTTCGTTAGAACTAGCAAGTTTCTCAAAGCCGATTCCAAAACAAATCGATTTTATGTGTTCCCTTTCTTATGGTTTATCATAAGCGCTTTTTCTTTTCTTCTTCAACATTATATCATAGCTGTATTTTTTATGTTGTTTGCAGTTCAGCTTAGTTATGCCAAATTTCATAAAGACCAAGAAATCATCTGGTCTAAGTTCAATCTATATAAAATGAAATGATGAAAATAGGATTTATTTGTCACGACGCTTTCCCCATTGCACAACCATTTCATGGTGGTCTTGAGATGATAACCTCCATACTCGTTCATGAACTAGTATCTAGGGGTCACGAAGTGATAAGTCTTTGCGTGAAAGGTTCGGAATTACCAGGAGAAATGGTTCACTATTCAAAAATAGCGGACTTGGATGCTGAAGGTAATCAAGAATTGCTAAAACTGCGCTCGGTATCCTATTCCCTTATAAATTTTTTGAAACAAGATTTTAATGTGGTTCAAAATCATTCGCTGCACTATCAGTCTATCTTGTTCGGAAATATTGTAGCCCAAAACTTTGTTACCACCTTTCATACTCCCGTATTTGAACATATAGATGTTGCGATAAGGTCAGTTGTCGATAATGTAGACCAAACATTCGTAGGCGTTAGTAATTGTATTAGCGAACTATACGAACGAACATTGCCTGAGGTTAGCACAATATATAATGGGATTGATTTATTGCTTTGGAAGTATAAGTATAATTCTTATGAAAATTATTATTCGTGGTGTGGTAGAATTTGTAAAGAAAAAGGTCTCGCCCAATTGATGGGCTTGTGCATTAGAGAAAATATACAGTTGAAAATTGCCGGACCGATTTCAAATACTGAATACTTCGAGTCCAACATCGAACCATTATTGAAATTAGAAAATTTTGAATATCTCGGACACTTGGAACAATCAAGTTTAAACGAAATGATAAGGAAGTCGAAAGCTTATATATTTTCAAGTGTTTGGGAAGAACCCTACGGGCTTGTTATAGCTGAAGCTTTGGCCTGTGGTGTTCCCGTTATAGCGAATACTGTGGGTGCGGCACCGGAGATTATCACTGAATTATGCGGTTGCTTATTCGACCTAAGCAACCCCACGTCTTTTACTGATGCGTTAAGTGCGGCAGACAATTTATCGCGTAGAGACTGTCGTAAACGTGCGGAAAACTTTTGTAGCCACCACAAAATGGTTGATAGCTATGAATCACTATACGCTAGCCTGAGTGGTGTGTATTTAGAAAAAGCAATATAGATGATAGCTTATTATGCTCACAGCCACGGTAACGGGCACTTAAATACTGCACGCTTGTTTTGCAACGCTATTTATGACCATACCGTTATAATAACCAGCAGAATTGAAATACCTACTAGTAGTGTGCAAGTGGTGCATATTGAAAACGAAGATACGTTGCCGCTGGCATATGAGAATGCGGTAGGTAATCTTCCCAAATACGCACACTACCTTCCGAAGAGTAATCAAAAAATCGTCTTAAGAACTAGGCAGATCTTGGAATTAATCTATAAGAAGGATGTCAATTTAGCCCTTATAGATGTGAGCGTAGAAACGGCTATTATCTTTCGCATAGCTTCCGTGCCCTATGGGTATTATCTTATGCCTGGCGATAGAAAGGACAATGCACACCGTATTGCCTATGATGCTTCGGAATTCGTTTATACATTTTTTCCCGAGGTCATGTTCAACAATTTGTCGACCGCTTTAAAAAAGAAATGCTTCTTCATGGGTTTTTATTCCCGGTTTAATTTCACCACCGAGCATTGCACCATTGAAGCAGCACCCAACTTAGACGGTAAATCTATCTTGATTATTTGTGGTAATGGCGGTACGAGCATGTCCGTCTCATTGATCAAGCAACTTATTGACCAAGTGCCAATGTGTACGGTACACTCGGTAGGAAATATTGTGAATGCCAATGAAGAAAGGTTGGGTTTTCACTTGGGCTACGTCAGCGATATTGGTGAATTGATCGCACAGCACGATATTGTGATTAGTAGTTGCGGCATGAACTTGACTTCGGAGATATTATCCTTAAAAAATAAATTCATCGCCTTTGCCGAGGAAAGGCCCTATAAGGAACAATTACATATTCAGAAAGCACTAGAGCGCAATGGCCTCGCTGTATCTTTTAGCACCCGTCGTTTTATCGACTGTCTCAAATCATATCTGAAACTTCGTCCACCAACTGAATTGCAGGGTTGGTTCATGAACGAAAACAGCGTTAAGAAATTCAAAAATAAAATTGAAAATTATGAGAAAGCAGGGAATGTCCTTAATAATAATCTTTCACAGAAGGTTCCAACATCTATTAAGGTCTCTTGAAGGTGTTCAGAATGGCAGTGCACAACCAGATGAAATACTACTAGTTGAGATGGATTCTGCAAAATCCAATATTCCCGAGTATCAATTGAACATCAAGCATATCTTGCTCGAAGTGTCCGATTGTGACTGCTTACCGCTGTCCGAAGCGCGAAACTTAGGCGCGTGCTGGTCTAACTATAAAACGCTTGCATTTCTTGATGTCGATTGCATTCCGTCAAGAGATTATATCGCAACTATAGCTCGCTTTCCTATTGCGGAGGACTTCCTTTATATGGGAAAACCTAGATATATGACCCAAAAAGTTTCTGTTTTTAATGATGTTAATTTGCGATTGCATAGCAGATTACATCCGCATAGACCAACTCAAGATAGTGTTAAGACCACGAATGACTACGGAATGTTCTGGTCACTTACTTTTTTTTTAACCCACACGACATTTTCAAAAATAGATGGCTTTGATTGCGGTTACTCAGGATACGGTGCAGAAGATACGGACTTCGCATTTAAGGCACGTAAATTAGATATCGGTTTTGTATTGACACCGTTCGAGGTCTTCCACCAACAGCACGCATTTTGCAGACCACCCTTGGGTAGTCTTAAGGCGATAGCTAAAAACTGTAACCACTTTTATTCCAAATGGAACCATTGGCCAATGACCAACTACTTAAATGATTTTGCTGCCCGAGGTTTGATAAGATGGTGTGAAGACCAAAATTATCCTATCAAATTAATAAATGAGCCCAGTACCCAAGAGATAGAAAAAGCTTTGGTATTTGATGAACCTTATGCTTAGGCCAGTTGTTGTAATACTACTTAAAGAATTAAATTATGGGAAATCTGACAATTGAAGTTCTACAAAAGCATCAGCAATTGGTAAATGAAGTGTTACAGTTTGAAAACATCATGGAAGTCATTAAGCCCGCAACTGTCAATGATGGTATTGCTCGCTTAAATAAATATCCTAGAAAGCGTTTCCTTAAAAAATTTCATAAGCTATCAAAAGAGAAATCATTTCGCAATTTTATACTTTGTTATGAAGGCAGTACTGATATGTTTCAAAAGATCATTCGCTTTGCAAGCGAGTATAATATCGAACAGGAGAGTTTTAGCTCGTATGTAAATAGAACAAGATTATATGATTTAAAGGAATTTTTTTTGAATTTGAGGTATTTTCCATTTTATGAATGCCTTTCTAACCTAGTTTCTAGTGACGATTATATAAAAGAATCGCATGATCAAAAAAAGATTTCTATAGCAAAATATTTGATTGAAGAGAGAGAGATTCATTTAAAACCTAAAGCCTTACAAGCATTCCATACGCTCAAGAATGGTAATTTCTCGGCGATGCATCAGCAATATAAATTACATCAAAGATTTGCATCAAGTTTTAATTCTTCAGTACTGCACCTTACTATCGATAAGACGAATAAGGCGAGCTATGTAAATGAGTTGGCTGAAATGGGCGTAGATGAAAAAGTTGTGGAACTTTGTTATCAAACTACTGAAGACGATGCCTTATGTTTAAACAGCTACAATGATTTATATCTTAAGTCAGACGGTTCGCCTTTAAAGATGGCCTCGGGGCATGGTGCCTTGTTGGCGAATTTAAATGATATGATTTCTACTGATGTTATTCACATTCATAATATTGACAGTATACCTCATGATAGATTATATTCTCAATTGATAAATGAGAAAAAAATATTGATGGGTTATCTTTTTTTCATTGAAGAGAAGGTTCATAGATATTTGCGCTTATTAGAACAGGATAAGCTTTCAAAAAAGAGATTTAAGAAATTCGTAAAATTCTGTAAGAAGCATCTTCAGTTAGATTTTAACGAATACTTGCTACATTCGAAGCATGGTAAAAGGCTGACCATTTATCACTTCTTAAATAGACCGATCAGAGTATGTGCTATGGTGCCTACAAGTACTGGAAATGGTGATGCCCCTTTTTGGGTCAACGGAGAAGATAGTCGCAAAACATTACAGATCGTAGCATCAAATGAACTGGAAAATAATATTAAGGCTACTTTTAATGCTACAGGTACTCACTCGAATCCGGTAGAATTATTCTGTACAAGAAAAGATTATAAAGGCGAGAATTTCAACTTTTTAGAATATTCCAATCAATATCGAGAAATGCTAAAGGTCAAGAATTTTAAGGGAGATGCCATAAAGTATATTGAAAGTCCCGGTCTATGGACAGGCGGAATGCATAATTGGCTAACAGTCTTCGTAGAAATGAGTGAACGGTTTTATAATCCTGTAAAAAGCGTAAATGACCTCTTACGTGACAATCATCAAGAAAGTCAGAGTTGAATCGCTATTTTGTCGCAATAGTTACCATAGAGCGACACATAAATTATATTCGTTATTTATATATTCTGAATTCTTTCTTATAGTCGAAAGCTAGTTCTAACTATAACTTTGTAGTAAAATTAATGCTATGAAGAAGATTAGTTCGGTTGAGGCAGTTCGTAAGTTGGCAGTTAAATTTAAAGCTACCTTCAAAGAGGGTGCCGATAGTGGTTATTTTGCATTTCATAATTCTTTTGGGAAGGGAAGCGTTAGAGGTACAAAGATTTTTTTTGGTTTAGAGGTCTTAAGTTTTGATTTGACTATTAACAGACCTATAACTTTTGATTATCTCAATTTTGGTGAAAGCTACCTACACTGTTTATTTATACAGGAAGGCTTTTTGAATCACAGCTTTCATAACTCTCATGGTTCCAACGGTGCTTCTAGATTCCAGAACGTGATCGTAGGCAGTACATCGGCCGATTTCAGTAGTTTAGAGCTTCCGGAAAATACAAAGCTAAAATTTTTGCTTATTACGATAGAGAAGAACGAACCTCTCAATTCTTCGAGAGGAAAACTTCAAATTCTTTTAGGCGATGTGTTAGAAAGTCTCTCTGTAGAGAGATCGTTTAGCTACTTTGGTAATTTCTCTAGCAAGGCATCATCGTTTGTAAAGACAGTAATCGATACCGTTCCGAATAACCTGCACAATAGACTGTTGATAGAAGCTGGCATTCTAAATATTTTATCTTGCCAATTTTTAGACCACGAGCAAAGTAGGGAAGGGGATAGGGCGTCATCCAAATTATCCAAATCTGAAGTTTTGAATGTAATTCGCACGAGTGAATATATAGCTAATAATTTGGACAAACCGCTAAATCTACCGGAACTCGAAAGAGAAAGTGGTTTAAATCAAAAGCGTATACAGCAAGGTTTTAAGCACTTCTTTGGAATGTCGGTAAACAAGTATGTGGTGAGCCTTAGAATTCTCAAGGCAAAAGAACTCATTGAAAAAACCGATATGAGTTTATCCGAGATCGTGTATAGTATAGGTTTGAATAGTAGAAGTTATTTTTCTCGAATCTTTTCATGCAAATATGGTCTTCTTCCAAACGAGTATCGTAAGAATTTCAAGATGTACAATCCCACGTACGAGTTATCCTATTATTCCGAAGGAAAAAGTGATTTGCTAACCAAAGACTTTGAGGATATTTTAAATGAATCACGGCTAAGAAATTCTTTAAAGGATATAACAGGTTGCCTTATTTATCACAAACGTAATTTTTTTCAAATTTTAGAGGGTTCAAAAGAAGAAGTTCTAAGAATTTATGAATTGATCGTAAAGGATGGTAGGCATAGCAATGTCACAAAGCTTTATGATGGTTTCAAGTCAGGTCGAACCTTCGACGATTGGGATATGGCATTTTTAGAGAAACCCGCCTTGTTCGATTCAGAATCATTAAAGGATTTTAGAATGATGAACATGGAGCTTATACTAGAGGTGAATAAAACGAATCCCGAGGATCAATCCAATAAGCTTAGGACTAAGTTAATGTGGGAACGAGCGAGAAATTCACTTTTAGTTTCTTGCGATGGTAAAGAACTTGACAATATGGTTCTGTCCGATTAGCAAACCATCTTTACGGGTACGAATACGATACGTATTTATAATCCTACCAAGAATGCCCATGATCATGACAGCGAAGCAATATTTATAAAAAGTGGGTAAGAGAATTGGAACATCTACCGGCGTATTTGGCGATTGAACCTTGAAATATGACTCCGATGGAATGCGAAATGTATAATTTTACAAATGGAGAAACCTATCCTGCACGTATTGTAGATATAAATGAGTCTAGAAAGTCAGCTTTAAATAAATTATACGGCATACGAAAGTCCCGCATTTTCAAGAAGGAAAAACAGCGCATATTAGATGTTCATACGATAAAGAAAAAATATGATTGAATATGAACGATGGTAATACAATTGTTTGGTTTAAAAATGATTTGAGACTGCACGATAATGAGTCCCTCTGCAAGGCCATTGCTCATAATCAACCAATTCTACCGATATATATATTTGATACTCGTCTACATAACCACCTCCCTTTGGGTTTTAGAAAATCGGGTTATAATAGGCTTCAGTTTCTTAAAGAGAGCGTTGTTGCCTTACAGAACAATCTAAAGAAGATAGGGGGTGCTATTCATATCGAGGTTGGTCTACCGGAAGAGATCATTCCCAAACTGGTATCCAAATATAATATCACTACAATTTATGCAGAAGATGAGTACGCTGAAGAAGAGCTACGCGTACTTGGGCGCCTTAATAATAACTTAAAAGAAGATTGCAAAGTTGTACTGACATGGGGCAAAACGTTATATCATAAGGAAGACATTCCCTATACTATAGACAGAATACCGGCAACGAGCAAGGCATATCGAATTAATACAGGTAAAAAAGCCCAGGTACGCGAACCTTTTATGGCACCACAAGAAATTACCGTTATCAAAGATTTTCCCAAGAGTAAAATGCCTACTGATATCAGTTTAGGTTATAAAGCGCAAACAACTGAACTTTATGTAAGAGGAGGTGAAAACAATGCACTTGCAAGATTGAAGTATTATACGTTCGAAACGCAACAACTTACAAATTACCGTTGGACACGAAATAAGTCGTTGGGCATGGATTATAGTTCAAAATTTTCTCCTTATCTCGCATTAGGCTGTATTTCGCCAAGATTAGTTTATCAAAAGGTCAAGGAATACGAGAGGTTGATCAAGAAAAATCAGAGCACATGGTGGATAATTTTTGAATTGGTTTGGCGCGATTATTTTACCTTTAAAGGAATGAATGTCGGTTCTCCTATGTTCTTATCCAAAGGCTTTAAAAACAAAATACGTTCATGGGATTATGACAAGTTAAAATTTAAGAGATGGTGTGATGGTACTACGGGGCTACCTTTTATAGATGCCCACATGCGACAACTGAATGAAACTGGCTTTATGAGCAATAGAGGTCGAGTTAATTGTGCAAGTTTTCTTGTTTACGATTATAATATAGATTGGACTTGGGGAGCGGCCTATTTCGAAAGTAAATTAATTGATTACGATGTTAGTGCGAACTGGATGAACTGGCATTACCAAGCCTTCGAGATTTGGTACACGAATTCGATCCACCAATCACAGAAATATAAGGCGATTAAATTTATTCAAAAATATATTCCCGAGTTAAGTCGTATAGCCGATGAACGAATTTATATCCCGTGGGAGTATGACTTTAGTGAGTATCCTAAACCTATTGAAATTAAACAGAAGTGGAGTAGGTCGATTGATAAAATAAAAGCTATGATCGAGGGTTAGTGTAGGCACTTCAATTATTTAAATTTGGACCCTTTCGAAGCCGTATGTGCCCTTTAACTTTACTTGGCAGCATATTTAAATCCTTACCGTTCTGTGAAACTATTACCTTTTTTTCTTTCCATAAGTTGTCTGCCACTGCCCGTACATCATTCATTTTCGCGCGCCAATTTTCTTTAAATAGCGTTCTGGCCACCTCAGATGGGCAATAGGTTTTGGTATCACCTCTAGCAATAGCGTACTCTTTATGCTTTATCTCGATTTTCGTTTGTTCTCGGCTAGTCATCATTGCTATGCAAAAATGGAAGTTTCATCTCTTATATTAAGTAAAAAAAAAGGATATCTATTAAATTTGGATATCCTTTTTTTATGTATTGTAAATGGGAGGAGGCAAGCTTAATTAGCTCAATTCTAACCAACTTCCTAAGATTGCCGCACCACCGGAGAACACAACGGTAATGACAAGCCACCACGCAGCAGAAGCGGCCGTAACGCGGGCATGTTCAGCTTGTATGACTGCCTTTCGTTTTGTCATTTCAAATTGCTGGTGCGCCTTTTTTTCAACGGAAGCCACCTGGGATCTAATATCTTTTAAAGTGGAATCGACATTAGATAGTACACCTTCAATATGACTTTCGTCGATAAATTTATTGTTGGTAATTAGTGATTTAACGGTTTCTGAATCCATTTTACTCAATCGAGCTTTGATAATGGATAACGAGTCTTTGGGATTGTTGTAAATAGAAATTACATCTCGTTTTAAATCATCATAATTCAATTCTTCCCTCTCTGTGGTATTAAAGAAGTTGGCTACAGTTTTTTCCGTGTTTTCCTTTAAGGTATTTATATCGCTACTTTCAATCTTTTTTCTTGTATTCTGGATGGTAGTATTAATTCTATCTGCGTAATTCTCAAGCTGTTTTTTATCCAGACTAGTATTCTTGGAAAGCATGTCTAAAATTTTGGCTTTGTCAAAACCCTCAAACTTAGAAGACAAAATTGCGCCTATTGATTTTGGGTCCGAGATAATTTTATTAAAGTCATTTGTTAGTTGATCTTGAGACAAACTTTCTGGAGTCGCAGACGCTATGTAGTTCTTTACTTGATTTACTTTTTCTTCAATTTGAGATTTTTCGGCAGAAGTATATTCAGTTATTACGTCTTTTACACCTTCTAAAGTGGCTCCTTTGCTCGTATACGCTTCTTTAAGCTCGGTTAATATATTTTCTAAATCTTTGTTTTTTTCCTTGGTCTCAGGGTCTTCGGCACTCCCGGCTTTATCAATTGCCTTAGATAACACCTGCTGTATGGCCATAAATTTCCCGGTAGTGTTCTTGCTTTTGCTGTTTTTGATAAGTTGTTCTAGGTCCGATTTTAAGGTGTTGTAATCTGGTAGTTTGTTTTCTACCTTTCCTAAAAATTTTTCTAGAGTATCGGATAGCTGCGAAGAATTTAAATCTACATTAAATTCCTTTCTGATTTTATCTATCGTATGATCTATTGTCTGCTTCACTGTAGTGTCCTTCGAACTAGTGAACAATTGCTGCACTGCGCTCGCAGAGGATTTTAGGCCAGAAGTTGCCGTGGTAACCAGACCACCGACCACTGTATTTACAATGCGTGTCTCGAGGTAAAACAAAATGAGGAAAAATAACGCCCATATGACCAAGGCAACAGTAATATTGGAAGCCATGCTTTCAAAGAGACTAAGGTTCAATGCCAAGGCACAGGCGCCAAAAAGTGAGATTGCTGTGGTTAGTAGAGACCATATACCGAATGCTGAACTGATTTTAACACCAGTAGAGATACCGCTATCGTAATCTTGGTCGAATTCATAATCGTCAGTAGTACTAGTTCCTTTCGGTTTGACCTTACTATCCACATAAGACTGTTTTACATTTCCGATCATTGATATACCCAATGCCACTGATAACGCAGTTAGCACGATTTGAAAGATTAGCGCCAATAAAACACCTGCGATGATGGCAATAAAAAACTGGGAATTTAACGTTGAAGTCTCGATTTCAACTTGACTTGTTGCACCGTAACTTGTAAATGATGCAAATAGTAATAGCGTGGTTACTGTAATTTTTTTCATTTTTATAAAAATTTTGGTTCCAAGCAAGCTAATTATAGCTGGCCTTAAATAGTATCACTATTAGGGATATTAGTAGTCTTTTAAAGCGAATTATAAACTGCGAAAAATTGGAAAACCCATCATTTTCAACCATATAGAAACAACATTGCAATTAAATCATTTAAGTACGATGTGAATAAAAGTTGCGTGAAATTGAAAATCGATTAAAACCTTTTACAAGCACAATTTTTTGGTAAAATCCACGTAAAATTAAGACTTGGAACAATAAATCAAGTTAGCAAAAATTCATCTGTACAATCTAAAGACTGTATTGATGTGCAGTCGGAAAACTAGAATTTCAAAACGTTACAGAAGATACTAAAAGTTCGAATTGAGATGAATGGCTGCATTCTGCTTAATCGGATTTTTTGAAATTCCACTCTCGGCGACTAGGATTGGTCGTATTAAGCATTTTTTCAAATTCCTTAGATGAGTCGAACTTTACGAGCTCCAAAATTTTCTCTTCAACACCAACAGTAAATTTTGTAGAACTAAATATCCAAGGCTCTACAATCAAGGTTTCATCATCAGCTTTTGAAATAAAGTATCTCTCATTATGTATCGAATCGTTAATTTCGAGTTTGCGACCTGCATTTGGCACTTCATTGCTGCATAGAATAAGTGATAATCGATCACAGAATCTCAAAATTTCATAGCACTCTTCTCCTTTGCTATACGCTAAATTATAATTTGCGAGTATAGTTTTTCTGGCCACTTTCTCTTCCTTTAAAAATGATTTGATTTTTTTGCTACCGACCTTTAAATCACCGTATAGAAATTCTAAATGGAATGACACTAGCATTCTCGTCCAGCTTGATTTCATTTTTACTGAGTTGATAACTCTCTGCATTCTTTTCAGTACTTGATGAATGCTTGCGGAATTTTCCGTAAAATCTAGTGGTACACCTAAATCCGAAAGATATTCCTTATTGTCAAAATCTAGTTGTCTGTCATCGTGCTCGGTAACAGCGATAATAGTTTCGAACCGCTGCTCGGGCATAATTTCATTTGAGATATGAAGAGACAGATTACCTGCTAATAGGCCATGGGCAGCGTGACTTATAATATGAATGCCGGAAGTTGACTTATTTACTATCATCTTAGGGAGTTGGTTTTGTTGCTATTATATTTAATAGAAAATAAGGGTCTACACCAAACGGTAAAATGTGATTTAGCCCTTGATTTAATTCTTGATTCGTACATAATTAATGCTTAAACTATAATTGAATTACCTTGTCGTGACTTGCTCTTATAGCAACTCTTTGTTTCAACATCATATCTCTGACCGTCGGATTTAGCTCGCAACTTTCAAGAATAGCATCATAATCCTTTACTGCTTGCTTATCACCTTTTTTTACTGCCTTAATAATTGCTTCATCATTATCCATAGAAAAGAAAGCTTCGGTATCAATCCACGCACTAGACAATGAACCTGATCTGCTAGCTTTATCCTCGTTTACATTCATCCCCGTTTTCTCTAGCATTCCAGTCAATTCGCTTATCAATTCACTGCGCTCTTTTACCTTTTCGGAAAAAAAGGATTTTAATCTTGGATTGTCGACATGCACAGCAGCTCGTTTAAAACCGCTATTAGCGTCATAAGCTCTATTAATCAAATCGTTAAGCTTGTTTTCGGTGGTTGCATTAAATATTCCCATAGCATTTATTTTTTTGACAACAAGTTTATTGAATTTATATATGTTGTAGGCTAAAGCTAATCGAAGCAGCTAATATGCTATAACTGAATCGGGCTTTTTATTTGCTCAATTCATCAGCTATGAATTAGTAGTCAGCGAAAGGATGTAATAGCGCTAAGCTTCCTAGATTAAAAAGTTAGAGGAGCAGAAAATTTTGGTTTTAGAGTGTATAATTCTTTATCCCCAAAATAAAATCTGTGTAGTGGCTAATGTCCGGGATAAAAATTAGATTTTTACAGTTCTTTTACAAGCTACCTGCGCACTCACTATTGACAACTCTGTAGATTAGTCGAGGTGGACTTATTTTTCACCATAATCCAATAAGGTGTTTTACGATAGTATTTTTTCTCTATTATGCCTACTATTTGAGCTTTTGAAATATAGCGTAAATGTATAGTACAATAAATTTGATTTGTAGTTCTGATTCAAGTTTGGTCTAGGTAAAGAAAGTTGTACAAAGTGTTCGGCAGATTGGTACAGTATCTTTGAAAACTATTCTCCGGGAAAGGAGTTTTACTTTTAAGTTCTTCAACTTTACAGTTTAGTTTTACATAATAAGGCGAATTTTACAGCAACTTTCGATTTACAAGAAAAATGTTTTTCTAATTTAAATAGTGTCCTGTAATTTGAAACTTGCTAAGCAGAATTTAGCGCTACGTTGATACAGAACTTTTACAATTTCTTCGCGGCTGTTTAATTTTAATGAGTAGATAATTTTAATATGAGAAAAGCCTCTTACTAGAAAAGCCTCTTAGAAAAAAAATGGTCTGGCTAGGGCTTCCCGCTATCCGGCCTCATCGGGAAATCTCGAAGCTTCGGGGCTCGCCTTAAATTTTAAGCATAAAAAAACCGCTATAATTTTATTAATTACAGAGGTTTTTGTAACCTGGCTGGGGCTCGAACCC
>JAUKWC010016214.1:0-19383 GCA_032356245.1 Endocladia muricata | reverse complement strand
TCGCCCCCCCCCCCCCCCCCCCTCGCCCCCCAATCCGTTCACGGGAAGATAGGAGACAATTAACACTGGCAGTCATTAGAAGCTGTCAGTTCCACACGACAAGAATGTATGTACTAATCCCAGCTTTTTTATGTTGCTGACGATCCGGCTTGAACGCGGTTTATTCAGTGGAATAACTTCTTCCAGTCAGCAGCTCTCTGCATCTTCTTGTTCCCAATAATAGGATCATTGTTCGTATATACGAAAGTGTACGATATGCTTCCAAAACAGCAAGAAACAAGACTGCGTGTCAGACAGTGAGATTTCGATGTTCGCACTTCCGACTCATCGGAGAGGGGGGTTTGTTGTTCGTCGGTCTCTCTTTGTCGTTTGCAGGTTCTGCGAGCTAGGACTGATCACAGATCATTCGGCATCTTCTTGTCATACTGACCTTGTTTGGGGAATATTTTTGATCCGTGGCGTGACAGTATTGGAAGTGCGAAGAACAGATATACCATGCCAAACTCGGCAAAGAAGTGAAATAGAAGACTTTATAACACCAGCCTCCTTGCACCACATTTCCCGGTTTTGGCGTTGCCATTCTCAACGTATGAAAACGTTGACTGCCGATCCGTCATCTCTGGACTGATATTGAGTGTGAACACAGTGCCCTCCTCGAGCTGTGGTACTAGAAGACTTTGAATTTAAACGTTCTTACGGTTCCCCTCTGTTCCTCACTTCTCAGATCACACTCTTGTTCGTTTCCATTGGCTAGTGCACCCCTGCTTTGAATAAATGTGATGTAAACACGTGCGCAGGACCTGCTTTTGCCAAGATGACAAGCTTACCGGGCAGAATCCTCTCGGGCTGTCCAACACGTATATTACTATGTGAGAAACAACGTCAATTTCTTGCCTTTCGGAAACTAGTCATTCGGTAAACCTGAACTCGTGTTACCCCCTTTCCAGACATGTCTTCGAACCACCCATTTCGCCGACTTCCCAAGCTGTGGTTTTCTTGACAGCAGATTCTATCTGAGAAAATGACATCTGCTCGGGTTCGCGGCGGGGCTTGTTTTCCAACTTGAGAAATTGTACTGTGCGTACATGGCCTACCAATGTGCAGATATGGACAGTTTTTCTGTTTGCAGCACTTTCATTTCTCGAGAACGCGTGACTCTGCTACAAACAATTGCTAGACAAAACTCCGAGAATGTGCTCTCTCTATGCACGGTGTTTTTTCATGCTAGAGGATTCAATGTCTCGTCCATCTACAGTTTCGCAAGTCAGCAGGCACTCATCCCACTTTAAAACCCTTAGAATTACACACAAGTTTCAAGAGACCGGCATTAGGATGGCTCATACATAAAGCTAAGTATTAAGTACGGGCGTGTTCCATTTATCACAGCTATCAGTTCTGATCAGGACAGTCGAAAATAATTGCTCAGCACTCGTATGCGGCTTCTGCTTTCCGTTCTGTGCAGATTCAAAATGTATTTTTTTTTTTTTTCACGAAAGAGTCCAGCAACCCCTCCTCCAACAAATCGAGCTGACACGTCTTTGCTGCAATCGAGTATGTTGTGATCACCGGGACCAGAACCCGGCAGACGCCCGGAAAGTCGAAGCATAGGTCTTGATGGAATAGGTTGCAGCTGACGCTGTTCTTTGTTTCGTTGGGACCTTACATGTACTACAACAAGCGATGGTGACCAGCTACTAGCAATACCTCCCTGACTTGATGTCATGCCTCGAACAAAAATCACCTCCTACCTACCGCACGATTTATGTGAAGCGACGATTTCAGTCTCAATGTTTCGTCATTCTCTACGGTCCAATGTGAATTATGTTGTTTGTGATTCGAGATCAGCACGGACTTATGAGGGCGTATCGACAGCCTCTCACCGGCTGGCGGTGTGACAGGAGGGCAGTGGTTTAGCGAAGGATCGATGCGGATGCATTCCTCGATCGTTCGCTGCGTGGAAGAATTCAGGACGGAAATTTGTGTGTGTTGTGCCGACGAAGACGAGCACAAATGCACCCTTGTGAAAACTGAATTATTCGTTTTCCACAAATTGGCACAACTGGTGCTTCTGAGGGCGTCGCCCCGTGGCACAACGACAACTGATTTCAGACATGTTGCTGGAGGCGGGGAGTGAGAAGTGTTCAAAGCAGTGAATCCTCCACCAGAGTCTGAATCTCCGCAGAGATCTTCGAAATGCATGGAAAGACTGCACATGTTACACCCGATCTCTGTGTTGCGACAAACTGTAAATGGATTCTATGCAGAAGGACGTCATACCGGGCCACATCGTTTCTACTCGTCACCCCTTTTCTAAATTTAGTACTTCCACCGTCACCTCATTTACAGTGTTGAACAGAAAGACCCGCGCAATTTCGCACATCGCACGAGCAATCAGTTCTTCCCCGAGAGTTTTACGGCACCCTGTTCCCCCATTTTAGAAGACAACAACCTTTCTATCCAAGCAAGGGATATAGGCATCATCACGCGTCCGTGCTGTCAGTCCTGATGAACAGGTTGCTCACTTGAGACCACGGAAAGATGTCTTCAATGGGTCGAACAACCGAAAGGTCTTCATGGAGGGGCCGGCAACCCTAGCCAAACAGCACATGCATGCGTTGCTGAGTGTTTCATTTGCGCGCAAGTCGGGGAACTTTCCTTTTGCAAAAGGAGCAAACCCAGAAGAAAGAGACATGCTGCATCATGGGCACCATTTCGTCTGGAAAGAGACAGGCGCTGCTGATACGAGTCTCCGCTGTACAGTGAAAGGAGCATAGCGGTGCAAGCAATCGTTGTGCGTGCCCCCCCCCCCACCCCCCCTCCCGCCGTCGTCTCTACTGGAGTCTATTCCGCTACGTGTGGATTCGAACGTTCCACACACTGGTTGCTGAGTTTTGGTTCCTAGTTTCCCGAAAGTATCCGTGGACAGGATTACATGCACTGTGTACGTGAGGCGGCGAATCGAAAACATGCAGTATCATATCATTCCACATCAGCAGAAGAGCGACACGGCACCGGAGCTGCAAATACGTGCACATGTGTGTGTGTACAGCAGAGTGTGTGTACAGCAGGAGTGTCAGGACTCCTTTTGATCGAACGGTAGCCAACTAAACGGTTACAACATCAGACATTGCTTACCGTCCTTCAGCAGAAATAGTCCTGCCAAACACGGTAGCCCTCCGCAGCAGCTCAGTCATTGGTTCACATCTAAGAATGAGGTGCGTGGATTTCTAGGCCCGTCGCGAAAGGGGGTCGCTCGTTCGAACAAGATGTTTTTCTGGTTGTATGGCCGACAGCTGCCCGCTTTGGCTAATGTGATACGACAAAGGGATGTTGCAAAACATCATTTACTGGTGACGAATGCATTCATACAATTTCGACTCCTCGTGGGACTCCTGTGATTCAAGTTTGCCACACGGTGCTTTTTACTGTGGTGAGGACGCCCTTTCGTTTTGCTCGAAAATAAAGAAGCGGTACCTGGAAAGAAGCACTCCGCCCCGCACCCCAGTTCTCGACACTTTTCGCAGTGCCAGGATCCACTTCATGATCACCCAAGGAGATCACGATGCATATGTCGTATCCCCGACGACGACGGAAGAATCTGTTTTACAGATACAGTCTTCATGCTACAAAGGGTGTGCGGTCATTCGGTTTACGTGAGGGGTCATCAAGATCCATTGGGCTTCTTTGCGTCGGCAAATCGCTTCAGACGGTTGTTCCTTCAACAGCCTCCTCGTCTTATTCCAACTATTGATCACAAACAAAAGAAATGTACGGGGCGCTACCTTTTCGCGCGATTGTCTTTCGCCGCATTCGTACTGAAGGCCTGCGAGAAAATATACTCTTACCCCTCATGTGAGTTGACTGGAACCCATATCCGAGATAAGAAAGAAATAAATAAAAAACACCTGTGGACCGTCTCAAGCTGAGAACGTCCAGAGGGAATACTGAGCGTACTCTAGCTGCCTAGAATTTTGCTTGTACTGACCGAGTTAGAAACTGTTGATCTATTTTCCTTGCAGTGTATAACATCGCGGAAGATTGTTTCATTTTCGGCACTCAGTTTATTGCTTGGCCTATGAACATCATTATTGCCCGCTTGCGGAAAATGTACAACCTGCTTGCGCTGATCCTTTACAAATCACGGTCCGAAAAACAGTTTACTGCCTGTCCTTGGTATCTTGGTAAAAGAAAACCCCGGTTTCAGAAACCCGAGGTATCCGTTGATTATGATACGTTGCGCTCAAATTCATTTTCAGTTGGAATCATCCCCAGGTGAACTCATCACGAGAATATCTGTTTCTGTGGCAAAGGAACATGTCTACCAGCTGGTACACACCGAATCAAGGTATTACAACGGAAATATGAATTCGAGCAGCTGCAGTGTGGCTTGCGGAGGTATGTTCAAACGTCGACAAACCAGTTTATTAGTCGCCCATGGTGATCACCTCTGAACTATCTCTTTCCTAGGATATCAAGTAATTTCAGGACCTGAATGGCTCTCCATTGTGCAGAGCAGTTGACTTTGTGACCAGCAGTCGGCTGGAAAAATGATCAGAAGAATCTTATTAGCATGTAAACTGAGCGGCATCACCTTTTCGTTGCAGTGTCGCCAAATGCAGTTTCAACGACTTGGGTTCTATTCCGATGCGGAATTGTGTATTGTTTACTCAACCCCGACCTCGAATCCGGTGCTCTCCTGAGAGCAACACTGAGAAACTAAGATCGAAATTCATTTATCTAAAGAGCGGGCAGCCGAATAAGAACGATTATATCCGGCTGTGTGACATCATGAGTTGTACAGTTGGTTCTTAGACGGTTCCAAGGTTTTTGATAGTTGCTATTACGACGCAATATCAGCCATTTTATACAGTCTGCTTTGGCACTGGCAACCAAACACTATCATGACTGGTTGCCAGTTCAACATCCTGACCGAGAAGCAACGATAATGTTTTCCTAATGTTGTCTGAGATTTAGCAGATCCTACGAATAGACAAGAGTTTGTACTGGCTCTTAGCTTCTCAGCTTAAACTTGTCAAGTTCTCATCTCGATCTTAGTGTTGATGACAACTCGTCCCTTTTTCTCTCTGGCACAGGCGACGGGGACCTGAATATCATGTGGTGAGTACGTCGGTTTGAGATACGATAGTAAACATGGAACCCGACGCTCTGCTGCATTCCACATCACGCACCGGCGTGAGGAGATGAATTTTACGTGTAAAGAATAGCTGTAAGTTTCGCTGGTTCCTATATTTGCAAATTGCCGATTGATAACTGTGTATTGGCTATGAAAAAAATGACTCGGGAGGATGCTTGGGGAACCACGAACCCGCAACTAAGCGCGTGGACGTGGTGACCTGAACCATGCTGGAAGTCGGTCTCACACTTGTATCATAATCATGAATGGAAGAGAGGAGACTTCCGCGAAAACACTCTCGAGAATAAAACTGTACTATGTTTGCCGAGGTGCTTCTGAACAACAAATTTCCCCACAGAATAGACATGACTGCTCTTGTTTCCAAGTTTGCTGTAGGAGTACAGTGCTTCGAGGTAGAAAGCATATTCAAGCAATGTGCTGTAGCGCTGCACAGGGTGTGGCCAGCTTTATGTACGGAGAAGAACTGAGTATGCCAAGAGGAGAAATATGCTATCGTCCAGAACCGAGTTTGTCTAAGAGCAGCGACAACTCCAGTGAGGTCTCCAATAATGGCGCAAACTTTCACTACGGCTCAACAAACTTTAGTTGTCGACCGTCCAGTGAAGCAGGTGTTTCTGAGCTTATACAAATCAGTAACGTAGGTGATAAAGACATTACCGTAATCGTTCTCGAGGTCGGTGACTGGAACAAGTGAGTGGGCTAGTGGCTTCTTGTACCGTCTGCCTCTTTTGAAGCGGAAACTTTACGCAACTGTTTGTTTGTAGTTCGAAACACCCCTAAGGCCCCAGCTTGCACCGTTTTATCTGCTTCCTCCAGTACGAACCTGGCAAAGTCAAAGTCTTAAAAAAAGACATATCTTTCGAGTCAAGCTAACAATCTTTGCAAAAAAAGGCTTCCTTTACAACCGTCTCTCGGATGACGTTTTGTAAGATCGTTTCTCGAGTTTCTTTCATAGTGGCTGTTGGATTATCAGCCAGCACCCTAATGTCCTTCTCCGTCGCCCATCAATACGAGTTTAGGACCTAAAAAACATTTTTCCACTGACCTATGCTTACGAGGAGATGCTGGGACTGAAACGTTTTCCCAAAAAGGCATAATATGTCCAGCAATGTTAGAGAACAAACGTGAAACTGTTTAGTGCACTAATATTTCATTTTCAGTTGAACGAAGACCTCATGTGGTGCGAGTAACAGCACCAAAGATAGTACAGAAAAACGATTGTTCGGGGTTTGTCGCGAGAAATTGAAAATTGAACTAGTGCCACCAGTAAATTCTGCAAACATGCGCTAAGCGCGAATCCACAATTTGCGATTATTAGACAGAAATCTGATTCCAGAGAACACCCACCTCCTCCAAATGTCTTTAGAAGTGCAAACTGCGAAACAATACAGCTAGGAGATGACCTCATACAGTACCGTATGAGGTCAGAATTATGACTGCAATAAATAAATCCACCCTTCGAAGCTTTATCAGATTGTAACGGTGTAATACCTCTATCATCTCCCTGGTGCTCCTTTCGGGTTCAAGCACACACTCTTCTACAATTACTGCTAGCTGCAACCCGTTAGTGCACTGGTCTCCGGGCTACTAGGAGAGCTTCTGGCCGCGAGTTCGATTCTTACGGAGCGCCCTTGCGCTTCGGATTCCTGTTTTTAGAACTCGACAGGTTTCGAAGTAGTTCTGTTGCAGGATTCTCTTAAAGGGCCAAGTACAGCAGAATACAGTATACGGTAAAATCTTTTCGAGGGGTATACATAGCGACACAACGAAACAGAGGAAGTCATATGACCCTAGTAGAGCTGTCGGAGGTAATAGAATCTTCTTTAAGTGTGGTAAGTATTTTTAAGTGGCAAATAGGGTGTCAAATAGGACAGATCACCAGCATCGGAATCAACCTCTACTTCTGGGACTACTTAGAAGTTTTAAACACCACTTCCCGTTTCTTTCATATTACATACCATGAGCCTCCAGGACATGCTGCTTAAAGCAGTTCTTGCTGGTGTTGGCATGGTAAATATATATATGAACATCTCGGCGAATTTTTTGTAAACATCATGAACATATTTTTACAACAAGAGGAGTGGAAGCAGTGAGCAACATGAGTTCCCGTCAGACAACAGGCGTCTGCGCCTTGTCGGCGCTAGTTGAACTGAAAAACCTTCATGAAAATTCATGTTTGCACTTAGAACTACAGCTGCAGGCCTTTCTCGCCCCGAAGAAACTCTGCACGCACTACGGCTAGCGACCGTGTTTGCTAGTTAGTAGTAGAAATAGTTTCGGCTCAATCTTCTCTTCGTTCAGCATTCTGAGTATAGTTCCTATGAGCGTGCAGTACAGATAGCCAGTAGAGACACATCCAATTTCATCGAGCAACCTTTAAACTGGAAATTTCTCCCAATTCGAGGTCAAATTGACGATATAGATCATGGTTGTCGACGCGGAAGCATGTTTCGTAGTAATCGTGATATACTTTTGGAACGGCAATTTCAATGCTCGCCAGATGAGGGTTTCCGTCACTGCGTCTCTATCTCTCGCGTTTCATGTTGTCACCGGCCGAGAATGCTCCAGTAAAGCTGACGAAGTAGCGCCTATCCTGGTCGACCAATATTGCAGAGCACTGGGGTTTGTGCATATCTGGCACTCAATGGGCTTTGCTCAAGTCTGAGGAGGCCGCTGGAGCCGATTACAGAACAAAGGTAACTGTGCGCGGCGCGTCGGCCAGTCGCAATGCGACAAATCAATCCTGAAACTCTTTTCGTTTAGTACCAACTACTCTGATTCTTTCGCATATTTTGATTTATTCTACTTTGAGGCAGAAATATTTCTGGACCCAATTATTTGACTGTACTTCTAAGCATTTAGAGGGGGCGACATTTATTAGCACCGACGGTAGGCTTAGTATGTATACTAGTTGTAGCACTAAGTGCGCATGTAAAGTACCCAGCTAGTGTTGCGGGCGCCACATTCCGAAACAAATATTACTCTGGGCTGCGGTGACCAGTGAAGGTCCGAGCCCACTACTCCCAGTTCATTCCCTGGTAGAAAATCTAGGTCGTACTGCGAGTTGTGCAGTACACTGCCGTTCCACATCCCACTTTTCATACATCGGTGGCGTACGAGGACATATAGCCTGTCTGAAGTGACCCAGCCCTCTTCTGCCCCTCGACAGTATTAGTAGCACTTTGGTGGATGGCATAGCAAATCGCTAAAAACTACCATGCGCGCTATGCGCCACCCACGAGTAGAGGAACTGAGGATTGTTTTTGTTCATGTTCAGTCTGATTGATTTACCAGGTATCGTGCTGACATTGTATTCAATAGGAAAGCAAAAGACTACACGCTGAATATTGTGACAGTAAATGTTCAACGCTGGAACTGAAATGGAAACTGTTTCGTGATCCACTTTGAAAATGGCACATAGAACGAATGCAGATCGCCGTCATCATTCGGGTTTGTGCCGAAGATATGATATGTACGTATTTCGCGAGCCGGAAACGTGCCGCTTCTGTCACTCGCATTGAGTTTTCGTAGAATATGCTGCTCGGTATATCGCCCTACCACTGATCAACACCGCGCGTGCAATGCCCACATCTTACAATGCGTGGTTTACGACGAATTCCTGCCAATTGCAGCTGATTGCTGAGGTCTACATCCCAGTCCGCATCGTTTCATACGGAGCAAATTTATTCCTACGCCTTAGAGCCACCTGCTCACAGGAGGGCGAGTGGAGAACTTGTGCCAAGTCCGCACTCCTCCTATGCACTAGCCGTGCTACAGTTGAACCGGGCAGGACGGGAGGCCCAGGCTTCCTGTCTTAAGTAGGATTTAGGCATATCGCGCGAAGCGTAGAAACAAAGTGAAGCGCGAGTCGATGTAAACTGGCGTTCGGACAAGTCCATCTCGTAGGGTTCTAACGTAACTGGTTTCTGAGGTGGGATGGGTGTCGGGAATGGTAGAGGTTGGGATTTGGTGATGTGAAAAGAGAAGAGCGGATGGATGCTGTTTTCTGGGTTTAGTTTCCGGTGTTCATCTGCTCATAAGCTTTTCACTGAGCAGACCTCAGCCCCTCCTACTAGTGACACCGCCTGATTCGAAAACCTCGTTACCATGGAATGGTTTTTTTCTTGCTTCAACGGCCCCGAAATCGCCCATTTTTCTGGGGGACTTTTCCCGCCGTTGACGCCAAGTATTTCTTGGCACGTATGGTGTGGCCTATTCACTGGAGCTTTTTCTCCCACTGAGATGTAGTCGCTGAGATTGTTTTAGTAGAAGCTATTTAGTGAGTTCTTCGTCTAGCTACTCAATCTTCCATACGAATCGTTGGAACAGCAACTAAATTCTCCGGGTCGTCGGATTCGAAGTTATTATCTCCACGATTGACCTCGTCTCCCCCAGTACTACCGTCCGCCTCCGAATCAGGAAGACCAAGGGCGTCTTCGTCGTTTGTACTGTTCGAGCCCTCATATCTCCGGTTGTCTGAGACACACCCAGGTTCCATGTGGGTGGCCAGAAACCGCGATCGCCATCTTGGTGCGTCGAACACCTGGTCTGCCTCACTGTTCTCCTCCGGCATGAAGGGCAAGTGGTACCGCGATGTAAGCAGATCCATCATAGGGTCCTTGTGCCCAACCCTGGCGTTCGTAAGATGGACGTGCTCTAACGAGATAGAGTTGCGCGGCTCCACGGCATTCTTCATCTTGAGCAAAGCCGCCATCGAAATCTGCTATCTCTTCTCTCTGTACGCAAGCACATGCAAATGGTCACTCACTCGTACTTGAAGCCTACCCCCGCACTCAAGAACGCGGAGAAGCGCGGTGTTTCCGCTGCCAATATTTCGCCGGAGTTATTGTGCGGCGCTTGCCGCGGGCAGTCTTTCGCAGGCAGCAAAATGAGACTCCTAATTATAGGCATGATCGGCTTTCTCCCAGATACATTCCTCAGACCGATATGTATGGCGGGCGGACCAGCCACAGCAGTCAGGTACGCATACCGCCGCGAAATCTACACCCCATCTACTCTCAACTCGTACGCCTCCATTGGCAGGCGCTGCGTACTGGAGTAGTGGGCACTTCAGAGCTCCCAGTTCACTGCATCGCCGTGGTCGTCCCCTTCGTTCTCAATTGTGTTCCACATTTCTAGTTGGGCCACTGGCACAGTCCATTTTCGGATTTAAACGTACGCGCATTGAACAAAGACGGCTTCTCAACCGGGATCAAGTTCCACTGGGGCGTTAAAGTGAGGAAGGTCTTTGGTGCGGAATGCCGCTGCAGATAGCGAAATTCCATAGGAAAATGCAGTCGAGCTACCGGAGCTCACCTTATTGCTCGTCAAAGTAGGCATGCGCACTGCCTCAGTCCCTTTCCTCATCCGCTGGAATTCTCCGTACGGGCAGTCGAGGCCGTTTGGACTTCCTCGAGTCCGGACTCAGATCCTTACCGTCACGTATGCGAGAGTACACGAAACTAGCGGCAAAGAACTTTAGCTGTTGCACAGCTACGAAGTCCTCGAAGGCGAGTTATACGTCTGGTTGGGGGGTAAACGTCTTTGTAGATAAGAAATATCCAGAGCATGGGGCGTAGATCGTCCACATTACCAGGCGCAGGTTATCTCCGTCGTAGACGGAAGGGCCGAAGTATGTGCGCTCGTCCCAAGTTTTCAGGTGGTGATAAAACATCGAGGTGCTGTTGGTATTGTTGACTGGCTGTTCGGTCTCGACCTTGTCGTCGAAAATCTTCTGGGCATCCTGAGATTGGTTCGAGTTCTTTCTGGCTGGCTTCTCCTTATCAGCCATCTTGTCGTGCTTGTTTGCGGCCCTAGATTCTCCGCTACCTTTTCTTTCCACCGCGTCACCATCTATTGAATCCGGGGGACTTCCTTGACTACACTCCCTCCGCGGGCCGAGGCATAGACTGTCACAACGATGCAGCAATTATCTTTCCGGACAGCGATGTGGTTGCGGCCAGCGCTGTCGGGGGCCTCCGCGCGAAATCTGCATGCTCGGGAGCAGTTATATGGGAAGGAAGAGAACGCCGCACACAGTAGTGGCTCAGCGGCACGACAACCAGGCTTTCCATACGAGCTGGGGCGGTGTTCTTCTGAGGCATGCGAGCAACGTGCTCAACTACATTGCACTGATAACATGTACCGCGGGCGCTGCTGCACGTCAGTAGGTCTTCTCTGGAGCGGCTATATCTAACCATAATGAGGCCGGGCTGGTCGCGATAGAGCTCTTTGAAGCGAAATTTGTGCAGCTGAGACCGCTCAGCCTCAGTCTGCAGAAAGTCATCGCGACCCAGGCCATCATGCTTTCGAAACTTTCTGAGCAAGTCTATTCCGACTCGGAAAAGCACGTAAGCGTACTTGTAGAAAATTTCACGTTCAATCGTTTCGTCGTGGGTGAGGCCGTTGATGAACGACCACGCGGAAGCCATGAGCAGAGCAGCGACTTTAGATCTCTTTGACAAATAAAAAGGTGCAAGGCTGGTGCTTGGCACCGAGCTTCCGAGACGTCGAGCCAGGACTAGGTCGCGCAGCACGCTAAGAAGGCATGGGTGGAGGAGGACCATGTTGGCTACTGGTTCGTGTCAGTGGTAGGCAGACAGTTCCTTTGCTTGTAGTAGACTGGACTTCATCATAGCTTCCCAAGTCCCCTCGTGCTTCAATGCAAGTGGCACTGTGTCATTCCTAACGGCAAGGGCTAGCATGAGGTGAATGAAACTCATACCATGGTGGAAGAAGGACACGTCGAAGTGTGTTAGCCCGGCGGATGTATTCTGTTGAAATGTATCGTACGTCACTTCTGTATCCATCATCACCTGCTCGCTCGTTTGGCCGAAAAGCCATATGCGAAGGCGCTTGCAAGCCCATGCCGTGCCGTCGTTTTCTTATTTCAGGCTAAGGACGGATTTGTAGCGATGAAGGTCGTTCCAGTAGCACACTTGGCGGCTTCGCGCAGGGTCATGACGTTCGTTATGCTCTTCCCAGCAAGATGTAGTAGTGAGGGCGTGTCGCAGCCTCACAGGGTGACCGACATGACGAAAAGGTCGTACTTATAGCTGCGCTTTACTATATCGGTCTGGAGGCCGTGAATGGCGATGTCTGTGCTCGTGTAAGAAACTCGCTGTGGCTATAGGGTGTGCACGGTACAGAAGTAGACCCCGGTGAACGTATGTATAGTCAGCCTCGGAGAAAGCGTGACACCAAACCGTCTGCCTTGCCGCCGCCAGGGCAACGGCTCTGCAATCTTCACCGGGGAAACTCTGTGGCGGAGGAGACTGGACGAGTGGAGGGCACGCTTGGCCGGCATTGGCCGTACCGCGACGTATGTGGGGTTGCTGCTTCGATTCGTATTGTGGTGTGACCGCCCCAGGCCCAACCTTTGCAACCGCCCCATTCTCCGGCTGAGGCTGCGGCTCTGCCTGAGGCTGCGGCTCCATCGCCGAACTGAAAACGTCGTGGGTAGAGGTTACGATAGGAAATTTGTCGGTAGTTCGGAAGAATGGTAGCTTTGAGAGAAGGCGAACGATATAAAGAAAGGAATAGGGATTATGTACTAGGAAAGCGGAGGATATGAGTGAGAGTCTTTATGTGTCGGGGTGTGCGTGAGGGACAGTAGAAAATGGACCCAACGAGAGATGAAAGTCATCGTGCGAAACGGGCATGGACACGAGGGCCACAGGGGACTGAACACACACTGTCGGCGGGAAACGGCGTATTGCATAGAAAGAAGCATTCCTGAGCCGGCTGCAATAATGGAATTTCCAGCCTGAAAAACGTACGAATGTAAGAGTCTGGAGGGGTGTGACTAATGATACGGACGGCTATGTGTCCACGTGTATATCCAAAGACAGATGGGTGTCCTAAACTGAGCCCGAGAGAACAACACTCTGCTGCTTATGTATATTAGCATGAAAATATTGCATTTCGTATCATGTCTTAGGTCCAACCTACCTTAGGAAGCACTTATCTTGCAAGAACACGAAATATACGTGCACGAAATCTACCTGACGAGGACCCGTGCTTCAATCTCTTTCTACTCTCAGTGTGATACGTTTGGCTCCAGCTGAGGACAGGGTGTCTGTGCCTCTTATCCTGCCCAGGTCAAATGTAGCACGGGCACAGCAAAGTCAGAGGGAAGTGCTGAAACCCGTTCTCCCCTCGCTTCGTTGAGAATAGATTTCTGTACAGCGTAGCAAAATATTTGCTCCGTCTTAGACGGTGCAGACTGGGGCGTAGGGCCCAGCGTGAAGCTGGAGTTGTCAAGAATCCGTCATAAACCACGCACTGTCAGATGTATCCCAGCGTGCGCACAACATTCTTTATTAACAGGACGATGCTCCGAGAAGTCCGTAAAACGCAAAATCAATGCGAGTGGTAGAAACACTACGCTTGAGGACTGCGACAGAGGCAACCGTCTTCTTTTCCGCATGCCCCAGACCAGCGCCGGAGACTAGCATCCATGCTCTGTGCGACCTCTCAAGCAGCCTACGCAACGATGGCTGTGGTCTGAAGTGTTGCGGTGGACTTATCCGTATAGATCTGTAGTTAACCTAGAAATGAGTGTGTGTCATACGTCCAGGAGTGCTAGGTGTCACCGTCGAGCTACCCTGCTACCAATTCTTCCTTCAGATCTGGAGAACGGTGGCGGTGTGCAGTGGTCTGGAGGGAATATGCGAAGAGATGCGTTTCGCTCTGAGGAGGCTTCCCGCAAAGGCGGTAGAAGCGGGATTGTATTTCAGCTTAGCTCCTTTCCATTCGCAACGTCTATACGGGGTTCCAGAGATGCGCAGTGTCGAGGAAGAAGCGCTTTATTCCAAGACAGAAGCTCGCGGAGAAACCCTGACAATGAACCCTGTTTTTCGCCGACAGCGACCGTCAAGGAGCGACCTTTTTTAGGGGAGCGAGTGCGGTGTCCATAGCGCGCGAGTGAGACGTTAGGATCCTTAAGTGTACAGGTATTTTTCGCTACCGTGCGATGGATAGCAGTACTCTATAGGTCAGTCAGGGAGACTACTATAGACCGTGTGGGGAGGCCAGTCTTCTTTGGAGCTCCAATAGGTGTTCTGGATAACGGAAAGGAGAGGACGGGAAGCACGGGTCCTGAAGCCCCATCACAAAGGATGTTGTCCTCGTTGTAAAGAAGTGGCTCAGGGGCCGGTGAAACCAGCCGAGAAGTAGTTGACAGCTTAGCTTGTCGCTGTGGTCGGAAGGTACACCATCACTCGTGCCTGACAAGAGATTGCGCGTGGGGGAACAAGTATGCGCGCTGCCAAAAGTCAGACAGCATTTTGGAGACGTGCTGAGAGGGCTGCAAGGAGAACGTCTGTGCTTCCGGAAATGGATGCGGACGTTCCTAGGGTGCAGCAGCCTCGTAAACCTTCCACACGTACTGCACACTTTGGAATGCCATGGAACGCTGACTTTCGGGGCATTCCAGAACGTGGAGTTTGTGTAGTATGGCGGTTTTTCGCTTGGACGCCGACTTCCAAAAAAAACATTTTGAACTGCCGCGCCCATTGAACACCCGCATCCACTACCCGCACTTCATTTCCCGATAAAACATCGATCTCGTACTGCGAATCGTGCAGTCCACTGCAGTTCCGCATCTCACCTTATGTACCTTAATGTCACATGATGGCTTATAGCCCACCTCACGTTGATAGGCATACCTTGGACCTTTCATAGTCTTCATTGTCTTACGACGGATTTTGCGCCACTGCACTGAAGGCCACTACGCGCAATATGGGCCATCTGCGGCTCGAAGAAACTGAGCATTATGGTCGGTGATATTTGGCTGTACTTACTCACCGAGAATGTTGGCGACGTTGTATAGCAAGAGATGATACGTGAAATTCTGTGCTGATTTCTCAGATAGCATTTTGAGCACAGTGGAACGCAGAGAAGGAATAACGTGTGATCCGCGTAATGAGCGGCAGATGGCATGAGTACTGCTAGACGGCACCAGTTTAGTGCGTGCCGAACAGAAGACGTTTACCTGTATCGTGGGGCTCAAACGTAGTGGCTCCGTCCTTCGCATTGCGTTCGTGTAGTAGAGCCTGCTTTGTGCACCGATCCGGCACTGGTTAACAATGCGGGCACGAACTCAAACAGCTTCCACCGCGTGGTTTGCGCCGAAGTGTTGCGAACTGCAGCGCAGAGCTGAGTCCTACAGTCGAGTAGGCATCCTTTCATAAGAAACAACTTTCTTCCTACGCTGTACGGATACGTACCCTTAGAAGCATGTGGGAAGTACAGATGCCAAGAACTCACTCCATGCTTGCCGTAGCCGTGCTGCCGTTGACACGTGCAGAACGGGAGGCACACACTTCTTGTGCTGAGCAGGTCGTACGCTTATCACACGAAGCGTAGGAACAAACTGAACCTCGAGTCGACGTCAGGGAGAGGTTGGGAACATATGTTTCGCGGCGTGGAAAAGTATGTAATGTATAAGATCAATGGGATGTCACTGGTGACAGGCGCTGAGATCTGCACGTATAAAATACATAGGCAGATAGATGTTGTTTGTCAGACTAAGTTCCGCACATCCATCTCCTCATGTCTTTTCACGTGTGTAGATCTCAGCCCCTGTCACTAGTGACAGCCTTCTCGTTTAAAATCGCCCGCTGTTTTCTGGACGACCTTTCTTGCGGATGAGCCCAAATCTTTCTCAACTGCTATAGTGTGACATGCTCGCCTGGAACTGGCTCTCAAACTGGTATTTAGTGTTCAAATTTGTTTCACTTCATGCGAAGCAGCGACTTCTTCGTGTAGCTCCCCAATCTTCCTCACGACTTGTCAGAACGGCAATCCAGTCCTTGGGATCATTGGAGTGCAAACCATCATCTCTAGGATTGACCTCCTTTGCCGTACTACTCCCGCCCGCGTCCGAGTCTGCAAAACCGACGACGTCCGCGTCGTCTGCACTGTCCGACTTCTCACCTCTTTCATTATTCCCACGAGTAACACGGGACATCTCACTGGCCGGGAACTGTGGTAGTCCTCTCAGAGGGTGAAACGCCTAGTCCGGCACTCCTTTCCCTTCCGACATAACGTACACGTGCTACCGTACGGTCAACTAATCCGCAATGCGGTCCTTATATCGAGCCACGGCTTGCGCGAGATTCCCATGCCCGAAAAACACAGAGTTGGGCGGCACAATGATCTTTTTCATGTCGATCAACGCCGCCGCATTCACCTGTTCGTTCTCCTCCTCGTATGCACATGCGCATGAAAGGCCACACACTCACAACGGGAAGCCCACTGCGCCACTCACGATTGCAAGAAAGCCCAGCGTCTTCACTCTCAGCGAACCGTCAAAGTCATTGTGCGGCGTTTGCCGCCGGCAGTCCCTCCTAGGAACCAAAAGCTAACCCCCCATGTTAGGTATGGATAGATTTGTCTCAGAAATCTTCCTCAGGCCGACGTAGGCGGGAAGCTGACGCGCCCACGTGTCCAGCTGCGCACGCGTTCGTGAAGACTGCATCGAATTGCCCCTCGACTCGCAAGCTTCCATCAGCAGTCTCCGTGTCCTGGAGTAGCGGGCGATTCCTAGCTTTCGGTTTACTGCATCCCCCTCGTCTTCCCCCTCGTTCACGGTCGGGTTCCACCGGGTCTCACTCAACCCGTGTATCAGTGCATTCTCGCCGTTGGATGTGCTCGCGATGAACGAAAACAACTTTTCAACGGGGAAAAGTTTCCACTTGGGCGTGATCATGATAGGCTTGAGGCTTCCGCATGAAATGCCGCTGGAGCCAGCGAGTTTGTCAAGGCACATGTAGCCGAGCTGCTGAAGCTCAATTTGTCGCTTCTCAAAATAGGTATATCCTCTGCCTTACGCCTTACTTCCGCCTGCTACGTTCGTCGAAACGTGTTTTTGAGATCGTTTGGACTTCCGGATGTCCGGACCCACATCAGTACCCTCAAGCTCGGTAAAGTACACGTAGCTTCCCATGAAGGACTGAAGCCTATGCATGGCTACGACGTCCTTCATGGAGAGGGACAAGTGCGACCGGTGCTGAATGGATCTGTGTATGGGAAGCAGCCAGAGCATGGGGTGCGGGTCTTTCGCCACCCACACCCGAAAAATCTCTTCTTCGTGATCTGGCGGGCCGACGTATGCCACATTTTCCGTAGTGTCGAGGGTTTTTTCAAACACCAAGGTCTTGTCCGCAGTGCCGACCGGCAGCTGGTTCGAAACCTCGCCGTCAAACATTTGTGGGCCACCTTCACATTGGCCTGTGTCCACCTGGGACGCCTTGGTTTTCGCAGCGACCCCTCTTCTCAACGGCCCGACTACCTTTTCACTCCACCAGACTTCTCTGCCAGCACAACCTCGCCCAGGCGAAGTGATGACCGTAAGGAAGGTGGAACCGTTCTCTTCCTGGCAAGCGCTTTTGTCGTGAGCAGAACTCCTGGAACCTTCCGCGCACTGACTACATGCTTGAGGGCAGTCGTGTGGGAAGCAGTAGCACGCCGGGCAGAGCTGCGCGTAGAATGCACAGCAGCTGGGGTGGTGAAGAGAGCTGGGTCGGTATGGTGGCTAGGCCCGGAAGCAAAGCGCTCAATTACCTTGTTCGCGAAGCGCGGGCCTCGTTGCGCTTCTCCAGATCTTCTACAGAGTCACTGTCTCTCTTGGAGAAGAGGGGCTTCAGGTTCAGGTAGATGCCTTTCACGGAAATTCTGAGGAGTTTCGATTGAGTAATCTCAGTTCCAAGAGAATCGTCACAACTCAGGCCCCCCACCTTGCCAGAATCATCAAGCAGCTCCGTCTGGACCAGGAAAATCTGGCTTCCGTACGCGTACAAAGCTTCAGATTCAAACATTTCGTCGTAGTCTGCGGTGTTGATGAACTGCGCCGCGGAAGTCATGGACAGAGCTACGGTTCGAGCGCTCTCTGACCAAAGATGCTAATCATCATGTTGAGTGATGCTAAGATTTCGAGAGGTTGAGGTGTCGAAGGTCAGGTCGCTCAGCACTTTCATGAGGCCTGAGTCTCGGACGAAAATCTTCGTTACGCGTAGGTACCGGCGGGAGGCAGATAGGCCAGTTGCCGGCAGCAGGATGGTCTCGGTCATTGCTTCTCCAGTTCCACAGTTCCATTCTGACTCAACGCCACTGGGTCCATGTCGTTCTCCACGGCGATGGCTTGCATGAAGTGGATGATACCCATGAGGAAACGGAAGGACGACTTGTCGATGAGGACAAGTCCGGCAGAGGTGCTCTGCGGGGACGCGTCGGACATGATTTCCATATCCGTCATGTCCCATCCATCCTTTCGGCGAACAAGACACACGCCGAGGCGCTCGCGAGCCCATGGCGTCCCGTCCTTTTCCTCTTCGAGGCTAAGGACAGCCTGGAGGGGATGAAGGCCGTCCACCTTAGTACAGCTAGCACCTTCGCGCAGCATCATGCCGTCCGTCATGGTCTGGTCAAAGATATCCGGTGGCGAGGGATTGTCGCACCGTTGCACTGTGACTGCCATGCCGCTAAGGTCAAACTTGTAACTGCGCTCAACCATGCTGGCCCGGAGGCCGTCGATGGTCGCGCTCAGGCATTTGCGAAGAACTTGCTGCGGCCCTATGGTCAGCGCAACATATATGTAGACCTCGGTGGACTCGTAGTCGGCCATTAAGAAAGTCCGGCACAACACAGGCTGCTCCTTGACCTCTACGGCAACCACATGGGAACCCTCACCGTCTGGAGTCTTCGGTGGTGGAGAGCGGTCGGACAAAGGGCACATCTGGCCTCAGGCGTCCCGGCGCAGGCGTTTGCGTGGTGGAGACTTTGCTGGAAAGGGCTCCACGCCCACTTCGGCCCGGGCCTCGTCTCCGTCGCCGCTGGCTGCAATTCTGGTTCCGGTTGTACCTCGGGCTGCGGCTCTGTGGCCAGCGTGAGCGATTCGCGGGTGAAGTCCGTGATGAGAAGTTTGTCGTTCATTTCGGAAGTACAGCGATTGCGAGAAAGGATCAACAATGGCAATGAAGGAGGAGCGATTTGATTATGCGAAGGCGGTGAAGATGAGAAAGGATCCGTGTGCGGGTGATAGTGGACGGGTGACGGTAGGGAATGGAAAGACTGAGAAAAGAAAGTGGTAGCGTAGGAGGGGTGCGGACATGAAGACGACGGGAGATTGCATCGGCACGGTTGGCGGCAGTTACCGTCGCGCCCATAAAAAGGCAAGTCTGACCAGGCTGCAGTAGCTGCATTTCACGTTTGAAAAACATCTGAAT
>JAUKWC010016103.1:0-19408 GCA_032356245.1 Endocladia muricata | reverse complement strand
GACGCTCACCGCGCACAGTGAACGTTCGGTTTAGTTTCAGTAATTGCGCTGCGCAGCTGCATTTTTCGCAGTCCCGTATGCAGCAAAACTACATTTGGAACCGCGAGAAGTGCCGTCGTTGAGCAGTAAGACTAGGAATGGACTTCCACACGTCGCAGTACGCTGCGTAGTATAACTGCATCCTGGACTTCCACAGCCCGTAGTATGTCAGCTAGTACTACTGGACCCGGACGTCCACCAGGTGAACGTCCGGGTCCAGTAGTGCTAGCTAATTCCGGTGCACACAATGGATTCCAAACCTAATCGATTGTAAAAGATATACGTCATTCGTGCCAACAGGGCTGACACAGAAATGGACCGTGTTGGACTTGAATTATCGCTGTCTCGCCTCTATGTATGCGGAAATACCTATACTTCCCGGTCCTATGCTAACGACCGTAGGTATTCTGTGCACCGTTCTGGTACTATAGTTCTGGTGCCCTCGTATCTAGCACAACTCTATATTTCCTCCGTAGATGCCCTGCCGCGTTGTGGTGATCACTCACCGGTCTCCTGTGGCACACAACGTTTTGGAGACTGGCGGTTGAGATTTGCCAACACGTACGGTGCTGCTGGAGTGTAAACATAAACGTGGTATAGCGTATATGGCCGGTAGAATATGCCATAAGTTAACAGTACTCCTTCGGGCGTTTTTGCGCTGCGCACTGTACCAACCTACTGTAATAGACATATATGGGCCTGCTAACTTGACTTCGGTGCGACCTATCGACTACCTTCCCAGTCGCATAGAAGGGTATCCTGTTCTTCGTGTTCGTAATTAGTTACTGGGGACGAGCCGCTAGCAACCGATCAAGAGTAGATATATACGTTTCTCGACGCCATCCCCACCATAAACCAAGTTGTCGGTATGAGAGCGGCCGGATAAGACTTTTGCGAATGTATAGAAAGTGCGCGCTAACGACTAGGTTCTCCTCCCCGCTTCCCAACCCCTTGAAGTGAATTCGCACTTCCTTCGATAGTTGGCCAAATCTCTACAAGCCAGCCTAACCTAGGCGTTCCAGCTAGGCATTATAGTCCTTCGGGTGAGCTTCTACACTCTAACAAACGCATTTGAACTACTAGTTAAGTATATAACTTCTTGTCATACCTCTCACGCCTCCGTAGAACTCTCACTGGGGATTCCAAATTGTTCACCTCACCGCGGTGCACCGTCATCCTGTATTGTCAGCACTGACAGGCCTAAAGCGCGCCTCGCGAGCTCTCGTTTGTCTCCAGGCTGCCCCTTTCCCGTAATTAGCGAGGAGGTTAAGGCCCAGTATCCCTCTATGTTTGCAGTCACAGTCCGTAAGTAGCCGACTGATAAATCTCTCGATGACTTCCATCGATTGTGCGGCTTGGCATGATTGTCACTACCAGCTTAAAGGTCAGAGTATCAGTTCCCATGTATATCCGTATGGAGCCAGCTGATAACACCTTTCTTCACATATTGGCTACATGAAAGCACGCTATTAGGGCTATTATTGTTACCTGAGTGCTTTCCCGCATACATGAATACCATCTGCTACTTGGTGCCAGCTACTACCCCGTTATCGGACCACTGTTCGGGGTAACAGTCCCATACTCTATATATGCTCTCGACGCGATCCATTTCTAGATATCTTCCTCTTTACTTGCATTATCTCTCAGCCTGCCTTCCAGCGCATCGCATATTGGCGTGTTTCCCGTGACGGTCTATCTCCCGGGAACTAAACTCTATTTGGATTGCTAAGCTATACAGCATAGTAGAATCTCAGGCATATTAGCACATTCTCCCAGTGAGTCTGCACTACAGCACCGTTCTACAGTGCAGATCGCACCTAATGCCGAAATATACAACTTAGAAGTGTGCTCGGGAACCCAAATGACAAACTGGTTGGACGTACGATAGACATCGGTATTCGGTGAGTCCTAATGTAGTTCCGTGAAATATCAACAAGAACGATTGCCTAGATCTGAGACTAGTAAGAATTCAACGCTGCAGTTATATGCTAACCACACACATATCTGCCATGCTGTTCTGTACTGATTTGTGTGTGGTCGTTGGTAGTACAATCACATAATACTGCTGTACTCAAAGTGATGAGTAGGTCCGATGAGTTCTACGAAAGCCCTGCCGTGCTTCGAATCAGTACACAGCTAGCCAAGCCTATCATCATTTTCCCTTAAGCACCTTAGCAAAAATCTGGATTCCCTCCATCCCTATCTTGTTCGATCCTCACTACCAATAAATGGTACACTAGTCGCCAGCGACGTTTTGTGCACCTAAATAGAATAGTGCGTATTCTTGGTATTTCGCATCAAGGTATTCTCTTATTTTCCAGTAAGATATTGCTCATGGTGACATCGTAGCTCGTAATCTTGGTTTCTACATGCCATGAATTCCGATCTACCGTATGCTGCAAAATATATGCGCAGAGCCGGAGGTATACCTTGATAGCCTATCAGAGCCTGTCTACCAAACAGAAACTGGCTACCGTGATGAATGGCAGGGAGCGGGCTTGGACATAGACGACGATTCCCGTAAATGGGAGCAACTTGGGTTGACGTTTTTTTTCACTAAAGCCTCGCTAACCGCTCCATTATACGAGCTGTCAGTTCCCGCTTGTCGTATTAGGATAGGACCCTCATCGGTTGGGAGACACGACTAGTGGTCAGCTTGGCGTTCGCTGGTACCACCATTCTCAGCAAACAGCGCAGTCCGAGTTGAGGAGATAATTTTCTGTATTCATGTGGAGGTGTGAACGATGGAAAAGGTAAGTGTGATGGATCTGAAAGCGATGAGTTTTCGTGTGAAACAAGCTTCACTCACCCTGAGCAGTTGCAGTCGTCGTTCCCGTAACAGCTCGCTTTTCAGGAGCTCTCGCCGGACCAGAACAGCAGAAAATTGCAACTGTTCACAGGTGGTACATGTAATTTCCCAACTCTACAAATCTATATGCAGAATTGTCCAGGCATAATTCCTGTAGCACAGGAGCGGTGCAAGCAACGCACAGGTCTGCATTAGTTACTGTTCCAAGAAAAAACCATAAAGGTAGAATATCACAGAAGGTGCTTTTGGTAATCGTTTCTCGCTATCAATCACGCGTGGAGTGAGACCAGTCGTTGACAATTGCTGTAGTAGCACTCTGTCGCATCCCTGCCCCTCCTCACTAGAGCACAAGAACAGGCACGACTCCCAAAGTCAGCGGCATGCTTGTTTTCCTACAGCTGCATAGCTACAGAAATCTGGTGACCCGTAGAGGCCATACCAACTGCTTGCTACGACGAAATTCGAACAAAGTCGAAACAGGGCACGATACGGATCAACAACTGCCGCATCCAGCTGCGTTGCAACAATCGATGCGACGGTACATGATTGTGTCGACTGAGCAAATGTAAGGCATGTCATAGGCGCATAGAGCGCACCTTGTGAAAGGGCGCTGGATTCACAAAGAGCGTAAACAGCAGCGACGAGGGTCGTCGAACAGACTTTCTCAGGTCGAGCTGCCGCGGAAAACGGCACGAAAACGCGGAGAGATGCGGGTACCGTGGGCACAAGGCCTGGCGTCGACCAAGTGACAAAGCCACGCTACGCGTACCTGCGCGAATCTCGTGCCGATGACGCGGTGCGACTAAAGTACGCAGACGCATTCATTTTGAGGTGCGCTTCGTAGCGCTGAGCCGAAATGAGTTTTCGGTTCCATGTGTGCACAGCGGTGCCAACACACGCGTATGCCGCGCTTCTCTCCGAAAATCCGGCGGTGGACGAATAAGCACTGCACGCTGCAACACTGACGCGGAAAAAGAATTTTTCAAAAAGTCTTTTATGAAACAAATGGAAGGGCATAGTCATGCCCTGCTTGACCGCGCTCTTACACTTGCTTTGAAACCAGCGGAACCAATACCTTTGCAAATACAAAGTATGCACAGACTGTACGCCCATGCAGCATGAGCTCGATGTCGTGACACGCATCCGACACGCACAAGCGCATCCTTATACCGAGTGTATCGCGAAACGCTCCACATCACGTACCCTACCCTGTCTTGTCTGGGCGTTCCGACCCAACCGGTGCAAGTACAGTATCAGCTTGTACCGCTACCGATATTCGCATCCACTCCCCTCATCGCCACTCTAGTCCCTCTGTGCTCTCAAAGGAGTTCACCCATCCCGTCCCACTCCCCTCTCTGACACGAACAATCACATACAAACAACGCGTATTCCCACACACCTCAATCAGTACCTATTCTCCTCATCCCCTCTCCACCCAGTCGCACCTTCGTGTGCTTTAGAAGAAAGCATTGCCGACGTACACTCGCATGTCTGATCTGCCCGTACCTCACAAGCGGTCCAGTACTGCTGCGCCAAGTATATCAGATGCCAACCTTCTGAACATAGTTCATTGCCATGTGATGCTGTGTAAGGCAGGTAGGCGACGCGAGGTGTACACGGAAAGTCAGCTGCATCTTGCGCAAACCAACCCGGCGTTGAGTCGAGCGTATTCGTATGAAGGCCAAGAACGGCGAAGGGGGCGTGCTACAATGTACGCACTGTTAAAGGGACAGGCACTTGGAGTTCAGCGAAGAGGCAACTAAAGAAGTGATGTAGAAAATATCAACGAAGCAATATTGAAAGTGAGATTCACTTAGCTTCTGTCGCTACCGGAAAGTTGGCGAATTGCGTTGTGTGATATAGAAATAGATCCACCGAAACGTGAACATCGTCCAATTATATTCGTATTTGAAGAGTTCCTTCGATTTAATAAACCCTCAATTCCATCTTAACTCCATGTAGGCGGTCGCACCACACCCCGCGTCTTTGGCCGAGTGGTTAAGGCGGCAGACTCAAGGATCAACGTACCAGCGTATTCTGCTTCACGTTTGTGAGCACGGGTTCGAACCCCGTAGGACGCAGAAGGCATGGAAATTCCTTACGCGGTTGCGTGGCCGCTCTACCCTCTTTTGAATATCTCGGCGATGTATTTTTTGGTTTAATGTTTTTCTTACTGTTTGTGTATTTCTCTGGATACATTAAACATACAGTGCGCTTCGCACGGCTGCTCTGAAAAGGTGAAGTGTGCGTGCCTGCCGAGAGACTCACAGTGTTGCAGCACAGGCAGCACCTGCTCGTACATTAAATTTGCATCACTTGCGCCTCTCTGTTGCTGGCCTTGAGCCTGAAAACATGTACACTGCTCTCATGTCCACCTGCCTGTCGCCTTCCTCGTGCATCTCCCTGAGGCGGAGGTGCTACTGAATACCCTTGCTCCACTCACTCACCACGAGATTCACTGCTTTTCTCCAACAAGCTATGCCACTTCCCCCCTCGTGTGCTCCTTTTAAACAGTCCGTACCTCACTCATGATCCATGCCAGCATTGCCTCTCGTCGGGAGCTTACCCCACTGGCATCTCCATGTGAATACAAGGTGCACATTTTGCATCCCAAATCTTGCATATGCTGTGAATTATAGCAACGTGTTCTGAATTCAAGGAACATTGCAGATTACCCTTCTGGAAAGGGTGGACTTACAGACAAAGATCATGAGTAGTCGCATAATACAGGGAAATAGAGTGTTATATTGTTTTAATGAACGCCCAAGTACCCTGCAACAGCAGCGGATTGGCCAGCAACTCAAAGTGGACGTCAAGTGGAGTTCGTTCTGAGCGTCAAATAAGAACGATTGGACTGGGAAGCGAGTGGCGAACCGTCAGGCCTTGGTCCAGCCTTGTCTATTACGCGTGGAACAGGGTATGGGGGGAAAAGGCATACATTGGGTGAGAAAGCGCTGCAGCACTCGTTTGAGGCGTAGCAACGTTTGTCAGTGGTGACAGCGATAGACCTGGCACAGTACGCGAAAGATACCACGCGAAAGATATCTTACGTGGGGATGACAGATACTGCTGTCGCAACCTTTGTTCTACTCGAGTTGCATAACCTTTATGCCATAAGTAGGCTGTCGTGAAAGGTAATTATCTTCAAAGCTGGGTGCACGGACAATGCTCGATGATGCAAGAGAGGCAGAATCTGTAGCGAAACAGTGACGACTGTGTGCGTTATACAAGGTTCAACCCGAACATGGGCATGTGACAGAGGTCCTGTTGTACCTTTTTCGCAGGGACTCTACAACATGTTCACCTTTGCGTCCAGCGCCAACTCACGAGAGAGGGGAAATGCTTCATTATCAGTCATCTCATACTCTGCTGACCTGGCAGGCGCGATCGCCCTGATTGCGCAGGCAGTACGCGAAAGTGGTGCGCAGGAATCGGAAACGTCCTCAACCTTTTCGCCCAAGCAAGGGTGAGTGTAGAGAACCAGGCCCTGGACAAGTTCGGGCGATGATCTTGCTGTCTTCCCTTCGTATATTTTTCTGCCTGCTCTGTCACCATCGCCGAGATGCCATCATACTTGGAGGTGTGGAGTCCTGATGAGAGAGGACTGAGTCGGCACTCATCAGAGAACCAAGTAGGAGGGGATCTTGAAAGAGAGCAGCAATGCCATTTACATGTGACAGGCCGCGTCAGTCTTGCGTAAGGTTTCACAAGTCGTGGGAAATATTTTCCGCTGCCAATCCCACCCAGGTGGGTCCCTCAAAAGAATGAAGGTTGTTTGTTTGCAGAAAGTGTAATAGACGTCTATTAGATTTTTTCTCCATGCAGGCAGTAGTGTTTCTATTTGCTGTAAGACTGCAGGAAAATGTCCGCACTGGTGCAGAGCCTGGAGTATCTGCTTTTGTTGTTGGACTGCAGGGAGAGCTTTGTATCTCTAGTAAGAATATTGAGCATTCTGCGATGGAGATGTCCGAACAGTTACCGTACAGTCTCCAGGGGAGATAATATGTCGGCGTCCTTTTTTGCTTGTGACCCCCCCCCGGAGACCCCGAATTCATGTAGCCACACAATGCTGAAACTACCTTGGAATTACTGGGTCTGTCCCCCACTTCGTGCGGTTGGTTTGTTTACACCCACACTCGTGCTGCCAATTTGTGGCTGGAAAGCTTACTCATGCCTGTTCTGAGAGTGCCCCGGCATCCACATGGTTTGTAGTGTAGTTGTTAAAAAACCTACCTGCATACAGTATTCCGTCTCCCGCTCCTTCAGATCAATGACAGGTGGTGAGCGTGTGAGTATGCGAGGTACTGTATATACCATAGCACCAAAGAACCACAGACTGCCATGCCTGCTGCGTGTTGTTCTTTAGCTCAGGCCCCCCTCTCTCTTCAACATCGCAATATCAACGCACTAGTTGAGCATTCATGACGAAAATGCGTCTACTAAACTAAACTGATGCCCGCGGCTACTCAACGACTGGATTATGTCCCCGGTTCTGCAGGTACCAGCGACGAAACGTTTTCAATTCGTTGTGCGTGATGTTTTGTCAACGGTTTTTCCGTGACTTTCCATGTTGATCACGTAAACGGGGGTTGAGCTTTCCCGTCGATCTAGGCACGAGAGGGGTTTTCTTTTGTTTTGGACAAACAAATGGGACTGTGCGCGTGGTAGCCAGACATTTATAGCTCGTCGCCTCTCGTCGTCCTCCGATTGCTGCCAATTTGTACAAAGAAGTGGAAGTGGTTGCGAGAGAGGAGGGGAAATTTTTGCTGGAAGATACTACATTTGACCTGGTGGCGTGCAGGCAGAAACCCCGACTTGGATTCTTTTCGAGTTACTGAACTCATGTTCGGTTTTCAGTCACTACTGGTCATTACAGGAGCCTAGAGAAGGTGTCTCTTTACTCCGAGGCACCTACTGTACAGCAATCGCTTTTTCCGTCAAAAGGGAAGCCCTGTAGACGACAGGCATGCACGACGAATAGGAGTCACAATACATTCCAATTCATTTATATTACACAAGATAGGAGGCATAGGTGCCTCCTTTCCAAACGAGCACCCGGGTGATCGAATTTTGCAACTTCTTCGAATGGACTTTGCGACACACTGTTTTAGCAAGATCATAGACCATTACCAACGAAAACGTTTAGGCGTCCCATGTCTATAATGATGTTCAGCATGACCATGTGGACAAACAGTGATATCTGGGCGCATGAGTAGAATATCAAGTCCCCTGTAAAAGCTGACTGCTTCAAACACACGGTGCGGCACGACTATATTTGTTACCATGACAAACATTCCCAGATCTTTGAGTTCTATCAGGGTTGTGGCACTGACGGTGGCCACCGACAACCTCGCCTACAGGTGCTTCACGCGCCACCGGTCTTCACCTCACCTATCTAGCGGCGCTGTAGGCCTTGCTGCTCGCATACCTTGATGTAGGAAATGCAATATGTCAGAGCGAGTTGAAAGCATTGCTTATAAGGGCTTATTAAATACTCATATCACAGGCAGCAGGGAATGTGTCGTGAGGGGTTTATAAACCCCTTGTCCGGGAGCATAATTGACTCGAGTAGTACAAGTTGGGTGGATTACTTATACGGGGCAGTGTCTTGGCACTCAGTCGCAATTCCTAGTTTGTCCCAAAACTCTGTGCAAACGTGGTGCTCTTCAATGGCCATCTTCACGAGAATGTCTCGCTTCTTTTTTGTTTTCACACTCTTCACCGTAATATCTCTATATTGCGGTCCTGCAGACGCTGATAATCCCGTCAAGAAGCCAGTAGTTGATGAGGGATTTGATGTCGTTTCAGAACGTTTTGTGAAAATTCCGAACGCTGGAGGAGATTCAGCCAAAATCGTCAGCATGATTCCAAACGGCGACAGTTTATATGTTTGCACATTGACTCAGATTTACAAGGTCAGTCCAAACCGACAGGTGAGTCTCTACCTGGATGTTGCGGCTGCAATCCAGATTTCTACGGGCAGATCCTTATCACTCACAAATCGACAACACGGCGGGCTTCGAAGCGTTGGATTCCACCCTAGTTTTTCATCGAATGGATTCCTGTACGTCTCTGCGATGGAATCGAGGCCATCCGACCCCGAAAACTTCAACTACATCTCGGATGTACCCAATCCAATTGTGGCAGATAGCGTTCTTCTAGAATTCAAGTTTGATCCGGATATTGGACGACCGAATCCATCGAGCTATAGACTGGTGTTTAGAGTCGGGATGCCTGTATTTGATCATCCGATTAAGCAAATTGCATTCTCCGGTCCTCTTCTGTTCATCTCGCACGGAGATGGTTCTGTACAATCTGCTGTTGCCGGAGGGGGTCAGAATAAAGATGCTCTCGGTAAAATCCTACGAATCAATCCGTTGCAGAGCGGCGACAAGCCGTATACGGTACCTGATGATAACCCGTTCACAGGGAGCTCAAATCTACCCGGCGAGGTGTACGCTTATGGGTTCAGGAACCCTCATCACATTTGCGTTGGACGAGACGGGACACTCTACGCGGCAGACACTGGCAGGGGCAATGTTGAAGAAGTGAACATCGTGCAGAAAGGGAAAAACTACGGGTGGTCCGAGCGAGAAGGAACGTTTGTGCACATCGGCGGAGAGTTGATCAACGGGGTTGCACCGTTGCCCGCAGATGACGCTTCGAACGGCTACGAGTACCCCTCTGCACAGTATGGACACGACGGGAATGCGGGAGATGGGTTCAATGGACAAGCCATTGCCGGCGGCTGTCCTGTGGAGAACGGGTCGGCAATGAGTGGAAAGTATTACTATGGAGACTTTCCGATGAGCGGGAGATTGTACTACTCATCTATAGGCGGTCTGAAAGGGGCGAAAACCAACGGGAGTCCCGGGCAGCTGACGCAGGCGACAACATATGTGGCGGGCATTTTATTTGATGACGATGATGACCCGGACACGCCCCCTGCTCGATTTGCCAGTCTGGGCGATGCGATGCGGTCGGAGAGTGGACTTGGATCTTCGGCGCGAGCAGACATTCGGTTTGGGCGAGGTCCTCGCGGGGAGCTCTATTGGTCGAGCAAAATAAGCGGCCGAGTGTACAGATTCACATCCTCACTTGCATAAGAGCACGTAGGTAGCGGAATACGGTAGGTCGAAGATGTAGTAGTGTAGGACCCAAAGAGGGTGTGGTGCTGTAACCTGAGGTAGCTACTGGAGTCTGGTAGAGGCGTCGGCGTGGGGACGAGTGCAGTGCAGACGTGGTCGATCGCGCGCAGCAGGGCATGGAGGCGTTTTACACAGAACGGGTGGAAGAACATCAAAAAAAAGGGGGCTTTGGACAGTCGCGAGAGCCACGGGCTGCACTGCATCACAAGTTGTCTGCATGTCAGAAACCTCCCCGTGTGCCTGAGAGTAGCGCCACCAGCAAACCACACCCACACGTGTCATTGCGGAGGCTTTCAATACTCCACCTGGCGGGGCTGGCCCGGTCACAAGCGATCGGATCCTCTCTTTCCCGGATTTTTTTCTTCTTCAAGATATGGCACCAACCACCGCGTCCAAATACGCGTTCCGCCTGCCGTGCTCACTGGACGTGGTGGACAGTCTAGGAGTACGTCTGTGCAGCACACACATGCAAGCGGAGAAGCGCCCCCTCATGGGCCTTCTCGCCACACCACCCGCCCGCGTTTACCGCGCACCCCCACAACCTCAAGGCGGTATGAGTCCTTGTTCCACATTGATCTCAAATTTACATTTGTAAATCTAGGTTGTACTACTGCACAGCAACTGGTTTGTCCCTCCAGCACTCTGATCACCACACGTACCGCACAAGTACAGTACCGTAGGGCCTTGGTCCGAGTTATTCCGTCATGACGCATAGCACACTGAATGCTTCACCCACGTTGAGATGTGGCCGATATACAGTGCAGTGGGGACCGGTCAGGGTGCGTCGACTTGGCACATTTGGCCCGCAACTGCAGTCATTGCTTCCTTTCTGGGCCTGTCTCTTCTTTCCTCGGCTTCTCGCAGTGTGCCTCTTGCCTCACACAGTACTCAACTCTCTCCTGCATTGTATGCTCAGCGTGAATAACGCTACCTCAACTGTGGGTGCGTTTCCACACCAACAACCGCACCAACAAAAAGGAAGGCAGGCGGTGTTGCTGTCTGGTGCGTGCAGTTGCTTTTTCTCTCTATGCCTGCCAGGACAGAGAGCGCGTGCAACTTTCACGCTTGTTTTCATCCAGGAAACAATTTTCAATGCTACTTTGCGATACTGCAGTACATTTGGGGGGGAGAAAAGAAGCGGGAATCTGTTCCTAAACCAATTCCCCATCAACCGAACAGGTACTAATTTCATTTTTCGCATCTTTCAACCGCACTGGAGCCCCACTATAATTCAAGCAAAGAGCACAAGAGATATAGATACTATTGCGCGAGGTGATGATTATCAAACAAGCTGACCAGTTTAGTATGTGCTACTAATACTCGGAAAAATGGCCAACTCCCCTGTAAATTCTCTCGCTGTCACATAAAACACATTTCCAAGCAAATGAAAAAATGCACAACCTTTCTGAAATCAGGGAGTTTGTGGCGAGCTAGCTGGAAATAAAACGAGATGATGCCTCCTCAGGAACAGGAGCATTCCTTTCGCTGTACCATGGAAACCACTTCACTTTCGTTCAGCTGCAATGAGAAATCAATAACATGCCTCCGATCACGGTCATTTGCGCTTATTGTGTACTGCGGTTTACCAACGGCCACACGGGATAAAGTAACCTTCACTGCAACATTTGCAAATTCGTCGCTATACTGTTTGACATCATCTAAACATATACTGCTCCACTTCCGCTACATCACCAGTCATACACTCCATCGTTAATTTGACCACGTTTCTGAATCACTAGATCGAGCAAGTTCCGCAAGTATTCATAATCCGGACTTTCATCGTAGCCAAGGCCTCTCACGTACTTTATGTACAGTGCCATTTCCACAGGGGCGCCTTTGCAAAGTGTGCGGTAGCTGCATGTCCGTTTCGCAACCTTCACCATACGTGCCTCTTCGTTGTATGCAAGATGAACATAATCATCCCATGGCAAGGAGTTTGTCGGCCGTAAGACCTGTAGCATTGTGTAGCCAAGCATCTCGAGGTCCTCCTTTCTTGCATGCGTTTCCCTCAGATGCGTCCGGATTCCTGCATAGGTGTAGGTAGTACATACCGCCTGCTCTCGGCGTTTCGGGCGGTGCTGCCCGTCTGGCAATATGTATTTTTCAGCTAGACCGAAATCAATCAGGTAAATAACGTTCTTCCTACTGCCTCTTCCTCGCGCAAAATTCACCAGCTTTAAATCGCAATGAACAATACCTTCCTCGTGAAGCACTTCTAGTCTGTCCAGAACCTGAATTCCAATCATGGCCGTTAATTTCGCATCAAATCGCCGCCATTTCTCCAACTCACAATGTACGTCGGAGCCGAGAAGTTCCATCACGAGAGCAAATGTTTTCTTGTACCCGCTGAGCTCCATTCTTCCGTTAACATTTCGCTCAACGGCCTCAGTATTTCCATACTCGCCGAGGTAGTGGACCTTGGGAAATCCAACTGGCATATCACCATTCCTATCTTCCAGTATCTTGTGAACATCGTATTCCGCTTGCAGTACACGCCTGTCAGCGGAAAAGTCAAAGCCTTGTCTAATGCGAGTTGTAAGTTTGATCGCAACCTCTTCAGACGTGTGTAAATCGCGGCCACGCATCACGATCCCGTAGCCACCCCGTCCAATCTCGTCCAGTAGTTTCCATCGCTCAGCGACAAGATAAAATTCATCGGGAGTGCTCCCGGAGGACATCTTTGCGCTATTCACTCGTACAGTTTATCAGTTAGCTTCGTTGCGATTGTGAGACAAAACGTGTAATGATGAGATTATCGGCATTCAGCCAGGAAATATCGGTGAGCACGTTGCTTGAGGTACAGAGGCTTTTGGTCCTTGAAGCGATCCAGATAAGTTGTAAAGTATTCTAAACGTCTGGTGGCAACGTTTTTGTAAATATTGTGTTCGTTTTCAAGAGCGGTGCTTCTTTCAGGGTTGGCGTTTTGGACTACACCAAGGCGAGTAAAGCGTACGCTGTGCGAGCCTTACGGTCACATTGGTATCTTCTTTAGTGCTACCAGCCGCTCGTAGTCTATACTTGCCCTATAGTATGATAATCACCTGTTCATCCAAGTCCACATGCAAAGGTTGCATCTCCAGTGACCAGAAAATTGAATACGACAGAATTAATTACCAAGGTATTTGCACAGAAGTTATGCTGTGTGATTACTTTTGGCTCTGTATACCCGTCGCCTGAGCAACAAATTTAAGTAGATATGCCGACTGCTTTGCTATACCCTACAGACGCTGTAATGAATACTTTGTAAACACCGTTTGACAATCAGGTAATGGTACAATATTGCACAAAATGAACCCTGTTTTTGGAATGTGAACCCTCGTGGAGGGTCCATTTCTGAATCCTTTATTGTGAGGTCAACGGACTAGGGTTAGGGGGTTCAAGGAGGTTTTCGAAAGGTTTAGGGGTTAGCGGGTTGGGGATTTTCGGATTGGAAAGTATTTGCGAATTACTTGACAAAATACCTGATTATGGAGGATAAAATTTTCTACGTTCTCTGCCCGTAAAGAGGGTTCATTTTGCTGTTAATGGCTTCAGAAGTTTCGCGATCTCTCACGACATTCTTTCATACAGAATGGATGCACAAGGACAGCTTTTGCAAACTGTCTACTAAACTGTCGACGATAAAATCGGCTACAACAGTGTCTGCAAGAACAAAAAAAAGTACGTCTTGCCAGTGACACCAAGTGGCCCACAATGTGGGATTCGAATTCGTATAGTTGTCTGTATTTTGCGAGACTTCGGACTAGATTAACCGCCTTAGGCTTAGTTTATTCGATGTTGTTGGACTGTTTATGACATAGAGCAATGTCCAATATCATTTTAAATAGTAGACAAATGAAAAAAGGAGCACAGCAGAGCAAGTTTTCCGTTACAGTTCCTCTGCACATAGAGCTACTAGAACCACGCTGAGCTGTCAATACGTTGAGGAGACTTCGCAGAGAACAAACAGCACCTGAATTATAGTTCACTACGAAGGGTCGAAGACCACGAAAAGTCAAGCCTCGTCTGCGAAGCGATGCGATTTTGAAATGGATCCTGAGGGCGTTGTTCAGACAGGTATCTGCTCCTGTACGTAGATGCTCGCTCAGACCCACATCGAGATGTATTAAAAATGTCTAGAACCGACAGGGTACACTACTGCCAAGTGTGTGTGTCCGCGATTTGCGTTCCCTAGTGTCTATTGGACATCTGGCCTCATATGAGGCCAAATTTCACGGAGATATTAAAGGGTCAAGGAGACGTCCACTTTCGCTGTTCTTGGTATCTATTTGAAGGTCTTTGAGTTATCTATTCTGGCAGAGTGAGCTCTAGAAAAACTCAGCGAACTTTTTGCGCAGTTAAAGTTTTAGTGCAACGGAGTAGGCTACCCTTTGTTTTGATATCGTAAAAGGGGGTGAGATATACTACACCTAAACAACTAGCATATTCACCGAACGTATTATATGTTTTACGTACTTTGTTGGTGGTCAGTTGGCCTCATATGAGGCCAGAGTTGACCTCATATGAGCCAAAACTCAATGTCCAATAGACACTAGCTAGCTCGTGTCTATTGGACATTTGGCCTCACATGAGGTCGAAATTTCGCGGAGATATTAAAGGGTCAAGGAGACGTCCATTTTCACTGTTCTTGATACGTACTTAAAGATCTTTGACTACTCTATTCGGACAGAGTGGAGGTATGGAAAAACTCTGGGAACTTTTTGCGCAGTCAGAGTTTCAGTGCAAACGAGTGCGCTACCCTTTGTATTGATGCTGTAGACCTTGGGATGGCAAATTATACGTACAACAACTAGCATATTCACCATACGTATTATTTGATTTACATACAGTTTCGGTTTTCAGTTAGCCTCATACGAGGCCAAGCTTGACCTCATATGAGGCAAAACCCAATGTCGGATAGGCACTAGAACCTCGCCGACTTAATAAATTATCTAAGTTCAGCCTAAATGCTCAACCTTGCACCCATCTCACAAGCTTCGACTTATTTATGTTGCAGTATAAATTTCTCCTGGTCTTGTCAAGTTTGTTATCCCCTCCTTGCATATTTACAGTGTTGCATTTCTTTACGTTGTTACGCCGCTTTTCGACCGCATTGGTCCATCATCCCTCGAATTCATCTCTGAGAAAGGGATTAGTGATTATACGCCTACACACACATGGAAGAATTGGTTATTCGAGAAGAACATTTCTGGAGTTTGCGCAGGGATGGTAGCAAGCTATGCAGTACAGTGGTTCGTGATATATCCTCTGCAATGGTCCTGGGGAGATTAACGATTATGGTGTCCGAAGACTTTCATACCCATAGTCAAGATTGTCAAACTTTCATTGCTGAGCAACCTTAGTTCCAAGCTTCAGATAATTGACCGCTAGCTAGTATCTTGAAACGTAAAATCACAGTGCCCTTTTTTTTCGCCGCTCGCTGGCGCCAATATTGAGAGAGTGTCGACGTCGTTAAGTTGGTGGAATAGAGAGAAGAGCGATGATGGCTTGGGAAAAAGAAAGAGTCACACCACCCAAGGATACGAAAGAAGTCGTAAGGGTATCTTTTCGCATAGGGGAACAGAATGACTGCGAAAGACCTTCTGCCTATTAAGCACTAGAGGGCATTGGATTCGATTCGCCAGCTGTGAACACCGTGCTGTAGCGTTGATGCGCATTACATAGTGACAGAGCCGATACTCTTGTTTTACACACCATCTGCAGATACGCATGAGTTGGATCTCTCCGCATGTCGTGAAGCTCTTTGTCGATAGCTGTTTTTCTTCAACTTTGAAACGAATTCATGCGCTACGTGCAAAGCTTTCTCATTGCCAGATGCACTTTCCAGCAAGCGATGAAGTATCGTATAAAGTGGAATACATTGTGACGCCTCACAGCATTTCCTACCAATGTTTCTCAACACTCATCTGCAATTGGTACTGTACATATGATGCGCTGTGATTCTGAAGCAATTTGTCACGAGATATTCTATTGATGTGCCTTTCAGGCACTACCATTCGCAGCTAAACATTTCGGAAAACGTTGAATGGACAATGCTCTGCAATAGTGGGCTTACTAGAGTCTACGTGGAAAAATTAGGGCGCATCTGCATTAGAGGCGGTCTCGTATTTGTCGATTAAATTTGGAAGCTGAAAGAATAAGGTATGTTATCCGGGTGAGCATGCCAATGATCCATCCTTTAGCTCACATGGCTATTACGTAGGAGAATCTGGACCTGTGATGCCGGCTGTGTCTAGCATCGCGGGCTTTGCCAACTATGCAATTAATTGCAACTGCATTGCTCTCAATGAATGGTTGTGGTTAAGGATCATGAGTAAATTTTCTGTTGCACTTTGAAGGTCCGAACCGAGCCGATGTAATGAAGCTGTCCCATCTTCTTTGAATAAAAGAAATGCACGCTTCGTAATAGAAGGGAGATATGAAAACAAGGGATGTAGCAGGAGATGATAAGAGGATATGCGTGTGTCTTTCGAAACAGTCTTCGAGTGTACTATATTTAGTAAGGGAGATGTCGACTGAGAACTTGGGAGTTGAGATTGGAGTCTATAACTTTGGAGAGTATGGAATTGAATTGAAGGTGATGTAAATTGTGAATTCAAGCCATAATTATCTATGGATTGCAAATCAGAATTGATACGAAGCTTCTCATTGACATATGAGCGTACTCTTTCAAGTTCGCACGGATACAGTTTGTGTGTGTCGTATGTTCATTCCCAATGGACACCCTTCACCTAGCTGTCTACAAGAGTGCTCCTGAGTCTCAACTCCAGTTCCTATTGAGTATCCGAGGGGCGGTGTACTGTATCTCATCGCTCATTTTACAGTAAGAGGTTGCGCGATCAATGGAAGGTCTGTTTCATCGAGCACAAGCACATCTTTTCATCTCTCGACACTTGGTTTCCCGTGTCGTGCTGGCCTCGGGCCTATACTTCAATTTCGTCTGTACCCTCTTTATCATGCCTAGAAAGGAGCAAATGCTGCTAGCTATACCCTGATCAACACGTCATCCTTTACCAAGCCAAAGAGACTAGTTTGTAATGTTATTAAATAGAAGGTAGTATCCCTAGCTAGTCAGAATTGCAGTGCTCACTCTTCTATTGTACAGCAACGCTTGCAGCGATAGGGATTCGCGATTTTTTCATTGTCTCAAGGTGAAACTATGATAAAAGTTCGGATTCTGACTGGTATTCATTGTAGTGTGCTCGACATCATCTAATCAGGGACATAAACAATACTGGAGTTTGTGTTCAAGAGCCACTGTTCACGTCGAGAATGTATCCATACACTGAAACCTCAAAAATAGAAGAATAGAGTTAATCCCTAATGAGAATACAACTCATCGCAACGCCAAACATCCAAAGACTGTGAGCTTCCAAACTGATTTAATGGCGAGTAACTCACGTACTTGCAAAAGCTATATCAACCACTGCACAGCTTCACTAGCACATTTCAGACGACAAGTCAGTAAGACAAGTCAGCGAAACAAACCACTGCAAACCACCCAACCTTGCATGATGATGCCCATGCCTGTGATACTAGTCGTGGTCGTATTTACCGCCCTGTCCCTCAACGCTGGCCCTGCGTCTGCATGCAGATGCGTGAGGCCGACAATCCGGTCAGCGTATTACCAGTCCTCGGTTATGAACTATGTCTTCGCCACCGTCCTCACCAAAACGACCAACTCGATCGATGTGGTGTACAAACTGTCCGTGGGATCCAACTTTAAGGGTTGCTTTCCAGGAAACGTTTTGCGTGTGCGCACCGCCACAAGCTCAGCCGCATGCGGCATTTCGCTGACCACGGGAAACACCTACGCTCTTCCAATCCGGTCGGGGCCGACACCGACCATCTCCTCTTGCGATGTAGGTTCACATTGTCGAACGCATCCCTCACTTTGCTCCAATCCATTCTGTTGCGGAATCTGACTATTTCTCTCGGCTTTTTTTTTTGACATTCTATGTTTTCTTCTGCTATGTCCGTCAACGTTCTCAGTACATTTTCGAGGTCGCCAACCTTACGGCGGATGACGAGAGTTTCTTGAACACTCGCACTGTCTGTTGCAATGAAAGTTGCAGTTGTGCTTCCGGTGCCCCCCCCGTGTCGTGCTTCGTACAGCCGTGCAGCATCGCAGGGACCCCACCATGCGGTGAAGCGATAAGATGCGAGGATAATTACTGTGGACCGTGCCTTGCGGAATGGTTTACGAGCTCTGGACAGCCGGCATGCTTAGACTCTTTTGCGTGAATGGGGAAAGCGTTTGAGCACAGGGAGGAACGATGGCCTGTCTTTAGAAAACTAGGGCACAACTGGATCTTTGGTTTGTCACGCTGTAGAAATGCAGATGCAGACGGGGCCATAATATACACATGTCATCTTTGAATCTTCCAATTTCGTTGCCTGCTTGCTTGTCTAGTGCTCGTAGACTCTCAGGACGACGCGCAATACCAGGAATGTATTGCTGACTAGCAAAGTTCTACTATTCTGCTCATACGCCATGACACCTCAGGTGCATGGAGTAGGCAATCCGCCCGAAAACGGATGAAACAAAACAGAAAGCGTTTCATGACGTAGATTAAAAGATACAGGCACCATTCACAGAGCGCGATAGACATGGGCGGAGCGGAGGACCTCCCCTCAGTGCATCCCATCCTCTGAGACGAATTGACAAGGCGAATTGCCTCGCAGCGCAGGATACTCTAAGACTCAAGTGTTTGGGGGTCGGGTGTCTCCACGTAACCCCCTGCTCGGCGTCGCCCCTGCAGCACTTTTAGGGCATCCACCAGGGTCACAGAACAAAAAGGAGATTTGCAAGGCATTCGTGCGTGGCGGTAGCAAGAATACAGTACCTCGCCATAAAAGAGCTCTTTCTACATCTCTATTTTACGAATATTGTGCAGTCTCTCTGTAGAGACTATGGAGAACGGAAGGGGTTAACGAAGGTATTGCGTGGATTCGAGTGCTCAAACTCATCGTTTCATCGGCGCGAGAAATCCTGGATCCGATCCGCATCATGAATGTGTGCAATGGTGGGGGGGGGAGATCATTTGAGCTCGGGCACAGGTTTGCAGTCATGGACGCGTGAGCCGCTTCCTTGCGCAGAGACACACAGCTCACGCACGACGCATGTCCCCTCTACGACCCATCTCATAATCGAAGCATCTTCGCAAGAGTCAGGAAAAGCAGAACGATGACCGTGTCCTGACACTGGATTGCCACCATGTGCATTGAGCGCAGGGGACAAACAGTGTCACGGGCTTCGGCAACAGCTTTCGCAAGATGATGCATCCTCACCGCTCAGGCTTCCCCCACTCGCAGTCGTGTACCCATATTCGCTGTGACGCAACTGAGCGGGGCTTGCGAGCAACTCTGGCAACTTGCAACTTGCCACTCGGATTCTTTTCAAGTCACCATC
>JAUKWC010015992.1:0-19411 GCA_032356245.1 Endocladia muricata | reverse complement strand
ACGGGAGGTGGGGGGGGGATGGGTGTCAAGGGGGAGGCCCTGGACGAGGTAGTGGATTTGATTGATGACGAAGTAGTGGTGCAGGATGTGGAGCTGCGATCAGATCTGGGGGAGGGCGAGGTGCACGACTTGGTGGACATGCCGGAAGACGATGGGTTAACTGGTGCGATAAGGAAAGGGGAGGACGTGGAGGACGTGGAGGACGTGGGTGGAGTGAGTGCATTTGCTGCCCAAAAAGAGGTAGCTGCGGAGGACGTGGAGGAGGTGGTCGAGGTGGTCGAGGTGGAGCCGATGCAGAAGGGTAAGCCTGGGGACGATGATTTATTGCGGATGAAGAAGGTTCCGAACATGGCTGCAGTGGCGGAAAAGATGAAGAGAGCAGCGGGGGATCAGAAAACGATGAAGATGCTGAAAAGCGTAACCCCAGTCACGGATATTTCAGATACAGGATTCTCTCGGCTTGAGGAGAAGAAGCAGAGAGAATTGAAGAAACGAGAACAATTCCGAAAACAGCGCGAGAAGAGGAAGGAACGGGAGGCTAGAGAGCTTGCCAAAAGGAAGAAAAAGGCGGTTAGCAAGAGAAGAAAGGCTGGGAAATTCTCGGCGGGAGCTAACTTGAGTGAGAGTGAAGACGAAAGTGAAGAAGACCAGGAAGACGACTTGATTGAAGTGAATGCAGAACCTGACAGCAGGTACGGTCGTGGCGCGGCAAATGGCAATGATGTATCGCCGGGCGATTCCAATCGAGAGTTGTCTTCTCTGCGTCCTCCTGGAGCTGTCAAGAAACGGAGGTTGAGTGCGAACCCAGAAGGATACGAGCACGTACCGCGGGAGACTCGAAATGGGCACACTCCGTACTTGACTGCCGAACGCGGAGTGACCGGCGGGAGCGATATTCTCACTCCTGCAGCAAACAACTGCAACCTAAACCCGCATAGTGAGAAAACAAACGCACCACTGCCGCGTTCCTCACGGGGCCCAAGCAACTATGAAAATTGTAGCGATTTACGTGCATCCCAACCCACACCAGCCGGGATTCCATCCTATCACGATAATCCTCCTCAACATGCGTACCACCGAAGTGTTCCTGGTTCGCACCTGCCGCCATCTGCAAGGTATTCTCCCTCTGATATTGGTTCCCGAGGAGCAGAGTATTTCCCAGAATCCAAATATCGACAGGAAGGTGGATATGCTACTGATATGCGATACCCATCTTCAGACCCTTATTCTCGTGACCCTGCCCCTCACCATGGACCCTCTCGCCCGCCGAGAAATCGCTACCCATCACCGCCTCCGTTCTATCCGTCCAATAGCCCATACGCTGTTCCACAACGTGTCGATCGACCGCCCCTTACTTCCGAGTATGGGTCTAAACAGGGCGACCGCGGGGCACCGTCTGCTGCTGAGCACAAACGAAGGATAGACGAGCTATACCAACAGATTGGCACCATGTGCGGAGACCTAAGGCCCGAGCAGTCACGGACAATCGACAGCTTTCTTGCAAACGATCGCAGAATGTTTTGCGTGGATGGAATTGATCGAGAATGTATACAAATTCTACTCCAACGAAAAGGCCCCGATGCGTTTGTATTGCAGCTCAATAGCAGCGACGGAACCTGGGCCGTCCTCAAGAAAAGTACTATGTAAGTTTGTGAGTGAGTGCGAACAGATGTAGGCTGCTGCTTGTTGTGCACATAAGTGACACAACTTCGCAGCTCTCATCGACTCTCCTTGAGACCTATGACAAAGGCCTTGCGGTGCGTCCTGGCATGTAGAGATGCTTTCAAACCGAAGCCATGTATATGTTGCGGCTCGCAGTGATTCTTTTCGCGAGCCATTCGTAGACGCGTTGCCATTCGTGATGGCCAGAACGCATACTGCATTCTTGGCATCACTAATGTACGACGAATCCAATTTGCGAGCATATACAATATGCTCGCGCGGTATAACTGATTTGTAGACTACTTTATGTACGTAGCGTGATTTAGCAACAACTTTAAGAACGTCGGGTGGTTCCATAAACTCCATCGAGAACGTCCGCATGGGGGCTTTCATTGCTCGCGGGTGCGTGATAACTTTAAAGAATCTGTCTACGGCAGCACTGGAAAGAAAATTGGTGAGCGTCTGCGTTTCATGCATTGTTGTCCATGACAGGCTGATCTGTCGTCTGCCTAAAGAAAACTGAATTTAATCAAGAATGCAAGGGTGCGAAGTATTCTGACATGCTCAAATTGCAACGCATGAGTGAATTTCTGCTATGGAGTCTCGAGACGATCCGTTGAAGCATTTGTGTTTTGTCTATTGGACATTGCATTTTACTTCATTTGAGGTCATGCTTAGCCTCCTACATTATGAGGCCAACTGACCATCATAATACTGTAATATGTAAGACACATAATACGTGTGATGAATATACGAGGTGTCCAACGTGTATTTTATCTCGCCCCCCTGTATGATACCAAAACTGAGGGTTGGAAGCTCTGTTGCACTACAACTCCAACTGTGCAAAAAGTCCGCCGAGATTTTCTACTGCTCCACTCTCCACTCTGTCCAGATAGAGTACTCAAAAAGCTTGAAGTGGATTTCAAGGACAGCGAAAATTGTCGCTGGACACGAGATTTGGGCGCGTCTCTCTTCTCACCGGACCAAGCCGGCGCGGGGAGTAAGAGGGACGATTACTGATGGGGTAATGAGTAAGGATAAAAGGAACCTATGCAGCGACGTAGGTAGAGTAAAATCGACTTTGCAGTCCAGACTTTACTTCAATTCCCCTTAGCCTCGAGACCAACCTTTCCCAAGATGGGTACGTAGAGACTAAGTTCAACTAAAATGAACAGTCATGTTGAAAAATACAAACTACTAAAATTCTAATAAAACTGCTGATGTACTGGCTAGAATGCGACGCCAGCGAGTTCACACCGCTAGATTGGAGCATCTCCACAGGCTACGATTGTACGCATCATCTTACAGAAACGAAAGTCGACAAAAATGGACATCTCCGTGACCCTTCAATAACTTCGCGAAATTTGCTCTCATATAAGGCCGAGCGTCCAATAGACAGTAGGCTAGTGTTTACGCTACCATCCGTCCCGTATGAGACGGGTTGACATTTAGACTTGTATCTCATTCGAAAGTTCTTGATCTTGTCTGCTACAGAATGGTTAGAGCTCAAGAACTTTCTCGAACGAAGTGGGATTTGTGCCACGTGTAAGCTCCCAACGGTGCAACCTCTTATTTCAAAATTAAAAAGGACAACAATCAACCATGCAGGTCTATATTCTTGGCATTATCATAACATTGATTTACGGCTTGAACAATAGACATTAGTAAAGTTACTACATGTACACAACAGTTTTACTCCATGGCCCAATCCTGCTAGGAAGTTGTATGTCTGCCCGCCCGTACGTCGCCTTACAACGTTTACGCCCGGAAAGCTCTGCAAATGTACTCAACAAATTCTGCAATACATGTAACATCTGTAAAAACAATTATAGAATTCTGCAAAAAAGTGAGCTGTTACATAAAACTCTCGTGCAATTTCTCAGCGCAATCAAAGGCTGTTTCGCGCGAAAACTCACTACCACCGCATCCATCGCATCCATCCTTTTCGTCGCTAACCTTTATGTGAATATCTAAGGGCCCCCTCCTTCCCCGACTACAACTGCAACTCTCGCTGAGAATGATGGTACCATCGGCAGCAAAGCGGGACGCCAATTGCGCTTCTCTACCGCTGGGAATCCCTTCATGATGCAGGACGTGGTCGCTACTAGCGTGCGTCTTGGGGCGTGTGGCGAGGCACGATTCAGAATATAGTGCCGAACTCAGGTCATTTACTTTTCCGGTAATCGCTTTTCTAGTATAAACCCGTTGCCTGTCACTCATCACGGTAGTTGGTCTCCGTACAACATAGACTAATTCGGTAGGGAGGTTCAGGTATTATTCACGGCTTTGTGAACAAATTTCGAGATGTAATCTACATCTAAAAAGTTTTCAAATACAAATTCGACGAAGAAGTTGGCAAATACCGTGAGCAATTTCTCACACGAGCCAAGTACAGAATTCTCCTAGCTAGGCATAATCCCTGAATTGCATTTGCGCCTGCTTGCCCCTCTTCACAACAATTATTGACCAAGTACAGTACTTCAGTTCAGCTTGGGTTTACTTTGTACCCATTGATAGCAAAACTGACATTTGCCATTTGAGAAAAAGAAAGAGCAAGTGATGAGTGTGTGAATTCAACCTCTTGTTATGACGATCCGCAAAATACATCTAGAGAGCAACACAGGGCAGATTAGCCTGCTCGTGGACAACTTTACTTTGGTAGGGTGGCCATCCCGGCTTTGAATGGAGCCCACTTGAAAAAGTGACAATCCGCATTCTTCCCCACTCCAGCAGGATACGGGCATGAGAAAAACGTACGGCCTTTATTTTCTCCAGGCTTCCCTACGCTCTTCAAAACACACCGCAGCCCATGCTTGCACAGGGGCGGTGGGGGGGGTCCACTCAGTAGCTTGCGCCATGCGGCTGCACTTTTGATGCGTTTCGATATTTCCTTCGTGTCCACCACGTCTCTCGCAGGATGCACAGTATGCTGTAGTGTAGTGTTACATCGGTCAACAATACCCACAGGTGCTGGTGACTCACAGACTGCATCCAGTACTTCTGCGGATGATCCGCTGTCCTTGCTGATCCGTTGTTTGGAGCCAAAAAAAGCGGATATAGTAGCTTGACCTCCCGCAGGTTTTCGCCGTCGAGATTTAAAATTGGGAGGTTGTCGTAAACAAGAGGATTTGTGCTCTGAGCGTACTGGCTTTTGCATTTGTGCATTGTCGGTTGGGACGACGTCCAATGCATTGCGCTGAACATTTCCGAAACTTCTCGAGGTCTGCATGACATCTTTAAGCGTCTTTTGTCGAAGAGCAAACCGCTGTTTGTTGCTCATGCAAAATGGTGGCGGACTGCGCACTACAGAGCTGAGACCCTCCTGCATATCCAAAGTTACAGACACAGGACAGTGGTCTGACCCTATCATGTCAGCGTGCACAGCCGCACCGCGGGCTTCTCTTACGAATAAGTCGCGATCCATGACAATCAAGTCTATACGCACCCCATAATTGTTTTCTCGCCCTCTCGTTGCTTCAGACCAACATGTGTATGCGTCGCGTGTGCCGGGATGTAGCTCGCGGAAAGAGTCGACAAATTTTAGGCCTCTGGGATCTAATATGTTTCGCAACCAAGTTCGCGATGGTCGCTGCTCCCATTCTGCTTGCATAGATGGCGGCACAGGCTCAGCTACATCCTGGAGAGAAGGGCAGATGTTGTAGTCCCCGACAACGATGACATGCCGCCCATTGCTTCGCAGCGCTTCCATTTTCGCCTGCAGCGCATGCAGAAACTGAAGTTTGAACGTCATACGGCCCTCGACCGATACGGCCGGTATATACACATTTATCAACATAAAGTGCTTATGGTCCGTGATCACGCAACGCCCCTCGTCCTCGATCATTGTCATGGACTCTGCCGAACATCCTCCCACCTCGCAAGGACACCCACGAAGAGAACAGGCACCGTATGCTCCGCTAGCATCAGCAGAAAGCGACGCGCCTCCAATTCTATATTCGAATCCCTCGCAAGCATCGTACGGAGTCCACACACCCTTCTTGCAAAATGTTGCAACCCCACTGTAGCCGCGCTTCTGCTTGCATACGCTGAAGAAGGAGTGGTATCCTTTGACAAACGCTAGACTTTCAAGTTCAGGGTCCCACTCACTGGATACCCTTGTTTCTTGGAAGCATACGATGTCCGCATCTAGTCGCTCAAGCAATTTGTCCACTGGCTTCAACTTTTTTAGCCCATTGACATTCCACGAAACAATCCTCATGCGCTCTTCGGCGGGTGTCTTGCGTACTTTGTCGTCTGCAATTGAAAACCCCAAGTTTTACGGATCAATCAGGAAAAATTGTCAATCCACCCAACCCGGATCTGACGCAGAAGTGCACTGCGGATAAAAGAAATAAATCTGTTGCCAACCAGTTCCTCTAAACAGCATTCTGATACACTCCATGCGGTTTGGTACTGTACGGTACTGGCCAATAGTAGACAAGACGACCTCTCACCAAACCTGTAAAAATTCACAGACACAACAACATGCGCAAGCATTGCCATATGCCTGAGACCTAACCTTTAAGCCATTTGCCAATGAAAATGAAGTATTATCAGACAATAATACCTAAAACTTGTAAGAACAGTAACTATGATAGAAAATACAAACTACGCGGTGCTTCGAATATTAGTTTACAGTATCAAAACGTCGCCACGCACAGATTTAGAAGCGAACCCCCTAGTAGTTGTCCATGAGAGCTTTGGGACAATATCCTTCGACAACCGTTGTGCCCTCTCAGAAATGATGATTCGTAATCCGTCGTGCTGGACTGATCGTAGTCTCTTAGCATATTGATAGGCGGGCAGCCGACATTGGGAACATGTCTGAGAGCTTTGGACTGTACTTCAATCTTTCATTCGAGCATGAGAACAGTATGTATTGTACGAGATTATGTGCGGAACGTGCCAGGAGCTGTGGTAAGGACTTCTGTTGAGCTTGACCGGGCAAAGACGCTACTGTCATAGTTTGCACAGCGGAGGTTGGTAGTTCCCAGCTGTACCAGATACGATACCGGAACAGAAGACAGTGCAGGGGTTTGCAGATGCATCCAAACAGTCTTAACAATTAGAAGCGGGGCAGTGCCAGAAATGAAACTGCAACGAGCCAAGAAGCAACTCTCGGCCTGGCGTTCATAGACACATACAACGCTCACAATTCAGGGCAGAGCAATACCGTTTGTTACCTATACTCGAAGCGAAAGGGTATGTTTACTTCACGAGCGCGCATCAGCTGTTTGAAGGAGTGTCAATGATCCGCTTGTTTTCAAATAAAAAGACTCCCTGAGACTTGCCGAGAATGTAGAACGGAAAATCGGGTCGGAAAAGGGTTAACCATCTCTTCGCATATGTCTTAATTTAAATTATACCGAACACCTCGTGATGTGTCTGTGCCTGCCGGGAGCACAGGTCTCATCATCTTGCTCGTCGGAGTTGCCCTGTTCTGTAGTACCGTGGTATGTACTACACAATATAGTTTTTATGTTTCTGTCTGGGATGCTTCGCATGGAAGCCTAAGACTGGTGGCAATGTTGGTGCCATGTGCGTTTGCTTGAAAATTGGTCCAAACTGCTGGCTATTAGTACAATATCAACGCTCACGTTGGTCTCTATTATTTGTAGCCAAAAGAAAAAAAAGCCACAGTATCTTCAGTGAGTCATATCTTGATTCACTGTTACAACCTTGCTGGATCCTGCAACGAAATCGTGTTTACTGTTAGAAAATGATAAAAAGCAGCGCTTTTGAACCCAATTGGTCTGTGCGCAGCACTGTAGAATATTTTCGGCATTGAGACAAACACCGAAGCTCCTATTTCGAAGGATGGAACAGTACGTTTAATGAACGGGACCCTTCGCACAAATGATAGGCATTGCACACACCCAATTCCAGCAGCGGGAGGCGTTTGCTGCTTTCCAACAGACCGGTGGAAAAGGTACCTGGGCCGACTGGAACCAAATAAGAGCTTTTATGTCGACGCACGTAAGCACACGAGATTCGTGCATTACTGTTGTAATCTAGTGCGTTCGGTTGCTGGAAGAGGACTGATCTGCTCAAGACAGGGTTTTTCGTACACACATTCCTCGCTCTTAAACGACGCACAAGTGAAGTGGTAGCAACCCTAGCAGCATGCACTGGGAGACACGCAATGTGCGTATAGATGGTAAACCCCCGGTTGCCCGGTTCAAACAAACTATCGGGCAGCTACTAAGAATATCCATAGCCTTCTTCCAACAGGCCTCGTCGCACCGCTGCGCGACAAACAAGGCAGGGAAAAGATAAAACTACAAATGCAAAATCTAGATGTCCCAGACGGCAGTGAGCTGTTTTAGAAATTAGAATCGATACATCACACAACGCTGTGAACATCAGAGCTCCGATCAAACTTCGTGACGATCATGTCAAAAACACTACACTGTGCTAGCTACCAAGCGAGTTGACGGAAATTTCTCTGCAATATGGACGGTGAGCGCACACCACTCAGTCTAGGACAAGGCTCTAACACAAATGAAGCACCCCTCTCTTCAACACACCAGCACACTACAAACCCCCAGAACAGAGCGGAGCGCACATTGCCTTCCGTACAAGTAAAACATGGGAAACAGCCCCAGTAAGCAAGTTACACTCAAATGCAACATCATGTTGCCCCCATTCACTTAAAAGCACTTGCGGTGAACGATCGACGGACCCATCTCGTCGTACTCGGTCTTGGACACCCACATCTGCTGGAATGTAGAAAGCGATGAAAGAATCGAACCACCAATCCACACGGAATACTGACGCTCCGGAGGTGCAATCACCTTGATCTTCATAGAAGCCGGGGACAGAATCTCAATCTCCTTCTGCACACGGGAAGCAATGCCAGCAAACATAGTGGTACCACCAGACATGACAATGTTACTGTAGAGATCCTTACGGATATCGATGTCAGTCTTCATGATAGAATTGTAAGCAGTCATGTGCATACCAGTCATTTCGTTCCCGAGCATTTCGGGCTTGAAAAGGGCTTCAGGGCATTGGAATCGCTCTTGCTCAACGGTGATCACCTGACCATCGGGAAGCTCGTATTCCTTTTCAAGCGAAGAATTGGAGGGAGCATTGGTGAGCTCCTTCTCGTAGTCTTCAGCGACAAAGCATAGCTGCTGCTTGATGTCACGGACAATCTCCAGTTCGGCGGATGTCGTGAAAGAATATCCACGCTGCATGAGAAGCTTGGCCATCCACCCAGTTAGATCACGGCCAGCCAAATCGATACGCAGCACGGCATGAGGAAGGGAATAACCCTCATAAATTGGGACTGTATGGGTGACACCGTCGCCAGAGTCCAGGACAATACCAGAAGTACGGCCGGAAGCGTACAGGGAGAGCACAGCCTGAATGGCAACATAGAAGGCTGGAATGTTGAAGGATTCGAACATGATCTGAGTCATGCGCTCGCGGTTGGCCTTGGGATTAAGCGGAGCCTCAGTGAGAAGAACCGGGTGCTCCTGCGGGTCAACACGAAGCTCGGAGTAGAAGGCGTGATGCCAGATCTTCTCCATATCCTCCCAATTAGTCACGATACCGTGCTCCAACGGGTACTTGATGATGAGCACACCACGGCGAGCCATGGCGGCATCACCAACGTACTCGTCCTTCTGGCCTGTTCCCACCATAATTCCCTACGATCGGACAAAACACATGGGCAACGACAATACAAGCGCATAGGTACACATGATATGTTAGATTTCCCGCAATTGACACTCGACCCGACATTGGTCCTCAAACATCGCCAATCGATCGGATAGACCGGAAGGAGCCGAGCTGGTCGCGTTGACTACAAATAAAACCATACCTTTTGCTTCGGCTTGCCGATAACGGCCGGGAAGACAGCCTTCGGACAATCCTCACCGGCGATACCGGTCTTGCAGCGCCCGGAACCATTGTCAATGACGACCGCGGGCTTCGTAGACATGGTTGCTACGGTTGCTACACAAACGGAAAACTAAAGTGCAAGGAGAGAGCAAGATACAATGCTCAACAAGAAAGGTTGCAAAGTTGGGGCACGGCAGAAGAGAATGCGGCAGACTGGGAGGAAGGGAAAAGCCGGGGGAAAGAGTCCGGCGCCGGGGATTATGAGGCCGAAGAGAAAAAAAGCGGGCTGGCGGTGCGCAACGATCGTGTGACTGTAGGTCGGAAGCAGCAGGTGGAAGGGTAAAAATTTGACAAGTTTTGAGCGGGAGGGCTCTCGATTGAATCGGGCAATACGCACAGAATCGGCCGTAATTGACAAAAAAATGGCGGTGAGCGCGTGTACGAATGCAGGCGGACCTCCTCTCCTAAAAATCAGCATTGCACGTCTCGAATTGGGGCCGAATGCAAACTACATAGTGCAACTGGGAGCCCCAAACCACAGCAAACGGTGCCCCACCAATTCGGAACCGCTTACACTGGTCGTATCATCCGTGGACCGTGGGGCATTTGTTGTCTACGTTGGGAGCTGACGTTGCATGCACTGTCAGGCAGCGGGTGTGGGCGTCGCGAATGTTGGGCAGAGTGGGAGCTTGGACATGTGGAGCAAGCAGAACACGTTGCCATATGTGCCTCGCAAGCGTAGGTTTCCTGTGGCTGTTTGTGCCAGTTGGCGTATTCTCAGCGACTGTCCCGTTGGGAAGGACGATGCGCGGCTGCCGGTCCCTCACTATTGGCCACACATTGTTCGCACAGCATGACGAACGGTTCGGCGTCATTCCGTACAACCCCGATCGGTCTAGAATCATTGGGCAAATTCCCGACCAAGCCTGGATTTCTCAGCGGGACTGAAAGGTACTGTTCCAGAATGCTCCATGAAAGTTGCTTGATGAGCCTCCATGCAATCGAACTGGGGGTGTCCTGGCAGCTTGGGTGCCCAGTGATGTCACGATGAGTGTAAGCATTCTATGCATTCCAACCATCGCATTTTCCAGTCCACTGAGCATTTCACGGCTTCCTTCTGTTTCTGTAAACACGTTTCTCGCAACTATCATGTTTATAACGTCTTGATTGAGTCTGTTGCTGACAATACAGCTTTCAACTATCAATATGAAAGTTGCAACTTGTGGGAACTTATTCTTGGTCTGGAGATCTACCAATCGGCTCATCTAAAAAACCCTGGATTCTACGAAACTGACCAACAAAACTTTCCGATGTAGATCTAGTGTTGCTCGTTCCTTGCTGTTGAGCACAGTAAACTGTAGATATCCGTTGAGGAAACACTTGAAATTTCCTGAGGTGGCGTCGTGCCTCGACAACCATTCATTTCTCAACGGAGTTTCGAGGACACAATGAAACGTCTCAGTTTATAACTGAAGCATTGCTGGCTTTGTCTGAGCACAACTTCAACTCCGTGGTGCTTGCCCTCCCATTCAGCAGGGCACGCTTCAAAAGAACCTCTCACTTCGCCAAGCCTTCTGTAGTCCAAATGAGGGATATCATTCCCCAGTAGTTAAGTACAGTAGGCTTTGCGAATTGCTCCAGTTCTGTCTGGGAGGTTTGCGGTGTTTTGAGGGCACGAGTTTCACTTGCAGCGATGAAAGCGCGAGTTCATCACATGCAATTTTTCTCTGCACAATAAACTGCCTGCCCAACGGGACGCAGGCGAGTGTAAAGTTTATTGAAGACGTGTGAATGTGGCAAGTGAGATCATGTGACGCCCATGTCGTTTCAAGATTCCTGCGCTAAACGGACTATGGTGTAGTTTTTCGCAATGCTTCTATATTTTATTTGTAGGCCGGACAAATGGAGGCGTAAAAGAATTTCCAGCCCTTCGCAGAACTTTATAATCGCCTGATCCGCCATGTGGCACTAGAACCTGCGCAGGCATGTTGCCGCACGTTGTTTGTTTTACGTCTCTAGAGGTCTGTTTGGCAGCGTAGAGCGGTTGATGCCCTCTGTGTCTTGAATAGGCTGTCTGCCGTCCATGCGCCTTGGGTTTTTGTTTTGTTTTTTTCAGCATCGCGCTCCCGACTGTGAACTATGCTTTTCGCATGGTTCCCGGTTTTAACGAATTCCGAATGAAGTGACTACTGTGTTCATCTCCATATCCTCTACACTGCTATAGTCAGCTTCCTGTGAATACCTGTGTGTTTACTTTCGTGGTGTAACCACAGTCTCCGTCCCTGTCTGCGTAGCGAGCGTTTGTCTCGAAGCAAGCTTATAATTCAGGTTCTGTTTTTTTCGGCAATAATGACGTCGTACTAGTGGGTGCGGTACCGACGAGAGAGCGTCTGCGACCGGCGAAGGGATGCGTCGTGTATTTATTACCTCTCGAAGAGGCTCTGGTAGGCTCTCTGAACGGATGGTGCGAAGCGCAGAGAGGACTGTACTGTTACTACTGGCAGCTCACCTGAGACACGCTCTACGTCCAATTCTGGTCAAACATTACAAACCATTTCAAGATTGAAAGACTACAAATTTAACGTCCTGAGCGGTTCTCACAAATGTTGGGGTCTTTACCGTTCACAAATTGGAAGGCAACCAGTGTTTCCGACCCATCCCAAACAGCTTTTCCATGTGGCACGGATTCAGTAGTTCTGGACTGAGTAGGGGCGGAGAAGATTGTTTCTCCGTTCGCCAGGTAGTGCTCTTCCGCTTGCCCGAGACCTCCGTGTTGAGAACATCCTTGTGCGAAGGACTCTGTGCGGTACTGTCGCGTGAGAAAGCCTGGTGTCGTTTTGAGAAACTCCAGTTACTGGTCAGATTGGAATAACCGAGTTTTATCGAGTTTTCTGTGAAGGGATAGTGTCGTCATGTAGACTTATTGACGGAGTTGATTAGGCCACTTCTGAGACTGAGGGGTGGAGCCGGTTCTTATATGATGACCAAAGATGTTTCACTGCAAGACTTTTTTACTTGTCACCTGTTAGAAAACCTATCTTGGGACATCTCAGCGCAGCTAGTTGCTGCTCTGCTTGTCGTAAGTGTCTAGTTCACTTGCTATATGATTTTGTCGTTCATCTCTTTGCTTCGGCGAGGGTCTATGCGGACCTACTACATACTGGCTAGTGGCTCAGTAGCAATTCTCAAGGATACGCAATTATTCGAAGTAGAGTACCTTCTTTCAACTGCCCAGCAAAAGCAAATTTTCGTGGATTACTTAGTGACAGACGGACTTCAAAGATGACCGCTTCCCGACCACATCATGTGCTTTGCTCAAGTATTTGACATCACTGGAATGCTAATCTTGCCTTCGGGCATGAGGGAGGCAGAAACGCCCGTGAGAGTGATAGAATCATCAGCATTTTGCGATGATCGACACAATTTTGAGCCAAAGGCAAGCTGCTGTCGTCGCGTTTGTTCGCTTAACTGTCTGGCTTTCAGATCAATCTATCTGACGTTTAAACACAAAGACCTTGCGTTTGGCCAAGACTTCGTCGAATGTCGCGACCAGATGCCTACATAAGCTTCGTAACTCGCCAAACATGAGCACAATACTTTGAAAAGCTCTCTCGACGGTATTTCCAAATCAATCACGTCATAGACTGTTATACTATCGTGTATGTCTAAAATTCCCCTACAACTTCGTTTGTGAACAGTTCACCGGATATTCTAGTTGGGAGAGGGCAACACGCTGACAGGCGAGCTTCGAAACAGAAAATACTTTGCGAAACAACCTTTGGAAGCCATGTCAGCTGAACTGAGAAATAGAGAGATCCTGCAGGATGAGGTCCTAGCAGAAAATGCTACCAGTTCGTCAAGGGAAATGCTGGCTGATCTCCTTAATCCTCCGCTTATGGGAGAGGACAGCAACAGTGTGGGGGGTCTTGATATGGAGATATCAATTCTAGAGCGAAGTAGCGACTTCTTCCGTAGCGACCTACCCTCCGCAAGTTTTTCTCAACCTCCACCTCTTTTCGATGACGAGTCATTTGAGCCGCGAGTGGAATTAGATCACGACAGGGTTGTTCGTACCCCATCATCTGGGCTCTTGCAGCTTGATAAGCCATTGCAAATTCGCTCTTTATCTCCTGCACCGACAGAGTCTGAATACACGGGGATTGCAGACAGTCTCAGCGGGCAAAACTTCGTCGAGATCACCGAACCAGCCGACAGTTTTGGTGCGCCCGTTCCCGCTACAGGCCCTGATGAACCCCGTCGCGAGTCTTGTTTTCCCCCGCCCACGAGGCAGGATTCTGCAATTACGGGGAACAAACTACAGGACGCCTTGCTTGCCCCCTTCACTGTATCCGATGACCGACCCCCAAAATGCCACGTAGCAACACAAGGCACTCCTACGACTCAAGTCACATCGAAAGGGAATGAGATTGCCGCCGGGAGCACACCAAGAAAGGATAGCGCTTGTGACGCCAAGGTTGGTTATGCTGCACCCATCCTCCCACTCTGTCATGTCGAGGGCGTAACGCAGCCGAATGCATCTGGAAAGAGCACAACAGTAGCGGGCATCCTCCGACCGCAAAGCTCTGCCGACGATAAGACGGTATTTAAGATGCCGCAATGGTCTCGTCGCTCACTGGCCCATGAGGACATTTCCATGGAACCCGCATTGTGTGCAGCAAGCGTGCAACCGCCTCTGTCAAGCGGTACCTACCGAGGCTTGAAATCGGCAACGCCACAGATGCTCCAACAGCCATATGCTGGGGGAAATGGCGCTTCGGGTATTTCTGGCCAACAGTCCGGCGATGTCAATGTAGACTCGTTTTTAGCAGACCTAACGTCTGGATTTGCAAGTGACGTAGCGCTGCCGCCCCCACCGCAAGAGCTCTCAGGTACGCCAGCACTACAAGCACTTGGAAATGCTGCAGCAGGCACAATGCAGCCATTCCCAAACTCACCGCTTCCGCATCCAGGGCCTTCAACTGCCAGGTGGGCCGTCAGTCTCGCATTGGGTCTTCCAACACCTGGCACCACGAGCCCTTCTCACCTGAAGAGACGGCGAGTGGAATCACCCATGATAGCGTCAGCAGCCATGTCTCCCAACCAGCTGCTGTCGCTGGCGCGACAACCATCACCTGCGGGCAACTACAAACCTGGCGACACATCGCCAGCCGCAGCGAGTGGGGGCAGCGAAGCCTCAGGGCCTAACGAGGTTATTGAAATGTACCGGCCGTCGACGTCTGTGCCAAGCGAGTCTGGTCGTCTGGTGACGAAAAGTGGGAAGCGGAAGCGGACGCGCGTGGAGGACCTGGACCCTACACAGGTGCATGTGTGCTCGTTTGAAGACTGCCGCAAGAAGTTTGCCAAAAAGTACAACCTGAAGATTCATGAGCGACGGCATCGCGGAGACCTACCGTTTATATGCGAGCAGTGCGGCAAGAAGTTTATGTGGCACTCGAGCTTCGAGCGCCACCTGCGCGTGCACGAGGCCGGAGCTGCTCGCAAGAAATTGCGCAAGACGGGCGGTATTGGGGGCGGGAGTGGAGGTGGAGGTAGGGGTGGAGGTGTGGGGAAGCGGGCGAGGGGTATTGAGATGGTGCGGGTGTCGGAGATGGAGATGAGCGTGAGGATGCACGGGGTGAACCGAATAGTAAACTTTCGGCGGCCGGAGACGGTGGCATTGGTGGCGTCTCTGTGCGTGCTGAGTGGGGCATCTTGCAAGGAGCTAGAGGAGGGGAGTCGGAAAGCAGGGAATATGAGAAAGATGAAGGGAGAAGCGGAAAGGGAGTTCGCAGATGTGGAGGATACGATGGCGCAAGAGTTACCAGTTCACGAGAGAAGACTTGTTGAAGTCTGCAAACAAGAAAGCGGGTAGGTAAGGTGGAGCGGCGGGTCGGAATGTTTGGGGATGCAATCGTTGGATGAATAGTGCGGAGATCTGCGGGGATTTGCATGAAATTTTATTGTAGTTTATTTATATGATACAGGGCTGGCGGCAACATATTCTTTTTTCTTCTTTTTATGTGGACAGTATGTACAGAGGAACTGGGCTCGCTGCTGGTATACGTGCATTGCTGGTCTTACTGGGGACTTTTGATCCGCGTATGGCGTTTGTGCTTGCCATTCTTGCCCTTGTGAACGCCCGCGAGCCCTATCACGAGTGAGGGACGACTTGAGCAGTCTGCTCTCTTTGAGCAAGGAGGAATTGTGTCCCGGAGAAGAGCCGGTCATTCCACCCTGCTGCGCAAATTCTGCTTCGACAAGAGTCGAAAGAGTTGGGTCTGGGGCCCGCTCTTTTTGACTTCTTCCGCGCTCTCTCGCCTTCCCTGTCCCAATCTGTCACCCCTTTTGTATCTCTACGGCACTCGCAATTTTTCCACAGCCAGTCTCTCTAACTCATCTCCTCCACCAACGCCTAACCTCCACTCGTCCTCCATAGCGCGTATTTCCCACCACCCGCTGTCTCCCCCCTCACTCCCTTTCCCTGCCTTCAACAATGTCTGCTGAGGAGTCTGCGGAGCGCATATACGCCATGCTCACCCAAGCCCGCAGTCCCGACACTGCCACCCGGCAGCAAGCCGAGCACGCCCTTCGCGCCGCCGAGGAGCAGCAAGACTTTTTCTCCTCTCTCGTCATGATCACCACAGCCCCTGACACGGCAGCCCCGCCGCCACAGCGCTGGCTTGCCGCCGTCGTTGCTAAAAACGCCATACGACGCAGCTGGCGGCGACGCATGCATCATAACGCTGTCACGGACGACGAGCGGCTCTTTGTCATTCGCACGCTTCTGGACGCCCTTGGCGAGCGCAGCTCCATGGTGGCCACCCAGACTTCCGTCTGGCTCGCGCTTGTGGCGCGCATCGACTTCCCGGCGCACTGCCCAACGCTGCTGGCAGATCTGTGCGAGGCACTACGCGCAAGGGATTGGGGGGTGGTTTTGCATGCGGCGACCACGCTTGACATGGTGCTCAAGCAATTGGCGAGTCGCCGGTTAGCGTCGGATCGACGGGCCTTGGGGCGGGCTACGCCGGAGGTTTTCGCGATACTGTATGAGTTGTTTGTGAGGAACGTAGGGGTGTTGAGGGGAGGAGGAAGGGAGGAAGAGTTGGAGACAGCGTTTCGAGTAGTGGAGAGGTGTTTGAAGAGCTTCAAAAAGTTGCTGAGTTACGGGTGCGAGCGGATGACGGACTTAGAGCAGGTACCGAGAGTGTTTTCAAAGTTGCTCGAGGTGCCAGATTTGTTTATGAGGGGAGCGACGGGGGGGAATGAAGTGCAGTTGCGGTTGAGTCTATTGGCGGCGAAATTGGTACGAATCACGCAAGAGCGTCATCCAGTGGACTTTCAGGTGTTCCTTCCAGCGTTTATTGAGGTGTATTTTAAGACCGTGGTTGCGTTTGATTATAAGATATCCGGGGCGCGAATATGCTACCAAGCTACAGAGTTTTTAAAGAATGTTGTGCAATGTCCGGCCTATGCAGCCGCCAACTCCAACATGCCAAATGGACAACAACTATCTCAGCCCAACGGAGGCCACGGGGAAAGTCCATCGCCCACAGCTTGCAGGGATATTGTCACCTCTTTCTTCGATGAAAGCAAAGTGAATGCACTTGTCGAGACTATGGTTTCAAAAATCTTTGTGCTCAACGATCAAGAATTGGAAACATGGTCAACAGACCCTGAGGGTCTAGTGCGCGAGGAGGAGGCTGCAGAATGGGGAACTGAAAATCTGCGGCACGCCTGCGAGGAGCTCTTCAAGATCATTCTGATACGGGAAAAGCGGCGTATTGTGCCGATGATCCTGCAACTAACTGAAGCCGTGCCATCAGACCAACCACTTCTTCTCGATGCTTGCTACCGGGCTGTAGGGCAGGCAGTGTACGATGTGCAAGGTGCATTTCAATTTGAGACATGGCTGAATGGCCGGTTAGGAGCCATTCTGCAAGCCGAGCGCGGGAGCAATCTTGGTGAGCGTATCATCCAGGCAAGGGCAGTGTGGCTTGTCGGACAATTTGCAGAACAGTTGACTCGCGAGTCCCGACAAGCTGTGAATCCTTTGCTGGTACGGCTGATGAGCTTGGTAGACGGGGATTTGGTAATTTCGCTCACAGCGGCGAAAGCAATACAAACACTCGTTGAGGATATGGGCTTTCATGCTGGTGATTTCGTGCCGCATTTGCAGACCTGCTTGTTGTCCTGCTTTCAACTTGTGTGCATCGCAGAGTCGCTGGAGACAATGAGGGACATCATGGGCACTGCCCTTAGTCTTCTGGAACGTTTCCCTTCACGATACGTGGTCCCGCATCTTGACTTGATTACAAGGTCTTTGCCAAAACTGTGGGACCAAGGATCATCTTCAGCATCCCCGCGAGGTAGCATTGCTGGAGTGGTTCACGATGGGGCAATAGGGGACAATGTGGCGGGGTTGAGCGGCGAAGAGAATTTGCTTCGAAAATCGATTGTATCGATCCTAGCGTGCGTGATCAAAAAGACCGGCGCCGTCGCGTTGCAATCTGAACAGATGCGACATTTCGTGTTTCCTGTAATCGAATTCGCAGTCGACCTGTCCAACGGCAAGGGGGGCACATTCATGATGGAGGATGGGTGCGACCTATGGGCCGCCGTGATTGCAGCCTCCACAGACTACACTGCTGAACTCTCAAAATTGTATCCACTAACTGACAGGATTCTTGGCGTCGACTTTAACAATCTCCGCGAGGTGTTTAGCATCATGGATAGTTACGTGCTCCTCGGGAAAGAACAATTTATGCAAGAGTATGGCTCCGGCATGCTATGTACGCTAACCCGCGCACTCGACTCGACTAAAGACCGTGGCTGCCTTGCCGCCGTGGATCTGCTCGACCTCCTGCTGCAGCTGTTCCCTCAACAGGGCGCCGAATCCATGTCAGGCATCCTACAAATCGCGCTTGCGAAGCTGAGCAGCGGGGTAGAAAGCCAGATCATGGGCGCGGCATACGCGGGCCTCCTCTCCCGTGCATGCCTCTCCAACATGGACGCCGTGGAGCGCAGCGTACTGCTAAACGATGAGACGCACGCGGTGGAGCTTCTCGATGGGCTACTATCACACGTGGACGCGTTGTACCGACTGCCACGGCGCAAGTTGGCCGTGGTCGCCATCTGCGGGCTGTGCGCGCGGTACGCGCGCGTGGAGGCGGTAATGGGACGCGTGCCACTGGTGCTCAACGCGCTGGTGCAGGTGCTTGCCGAGGAGAGGCAACGGGGTAGGGAAGGGGGAAGAGTGGCGAGTGACTTTGAGAATATGCTGGCGAGATTTGGGGAAGAGGGTGATACGCATGAGATTGATGCTAGGGGGGGAGTGGGGAAGGAGCCGAGTCCAGAGGAGCAGAGGAGAAAGGAGCTGGGGGAGGGGGATTTGGTGAAGAGAATGGACGTGAAAGAAGCGTGCCGGGAGGTGGTGGCAGCTATCAGAGGGGCGGGGGAAGAGCGATACAGTCAAGCCATGCATGCGACGGATGCGAGGGTATTGCAGCAGCTGGAGGAGCTGCTAAGGGTGGCGTGAGGGGTGGGGGGGTAAACAGGACGTTGATTTGCATACAAGAGATCAAGAGAGGGGGGTGGAGGGGGAGAAGGAGAGATTAGGAAGTTGGGAAAGGAAGAGTTTGGGGGTGCGAGAGGTGAGGAGAGAGTAGCGAATGAGGCTTTCCTGGGCGATGTGATCCGCGTCGTCCACCAATGGTATGGCAACGCGTCTCATTCACACAGTTTTGCCCAAGCACGTGCCAAAACCTATGCAAGCATTGCCGTCTTCCCCTTCACTCTCACTTTTCAATCTTTCCCTCACTCCTCTTCCACCTCTTGTCGGACACATGATATCTACTACCTTCATGCCTCCTGTCTCCTTCCCGCGTCTCCCGCCCCGGGCTGG